>JAZFNS010035695.1:833-14877 GCA_037127165.1 Alloteropsis angusta | reverse complement strand
CGGTCTATCCCCCCTCGATCCAGTTCTCATATGTTCGGTAACTGGCTAACTGCTCAAGATAGCAACAGCAGACAAAATATTTTAGTGGGGGTTTCGGCAATCTGTTGGGCTATTTGGAGAAGTCGTAACAATATTATCTTTAACAAATCCAGATACACATCATTTTTGTAAGCCATTTTCAGGGGGACATACTGGCTTTATTTTTGGTCGCGTCTCCAGCAGGATGAAGAAACAAAAGAGATGTTCATGAAGGCGAGCTCCACATTAGAGACTATCTCTTTAGAGCAGGCAAACTTTGGATGGAAAAATAATAATAGGCTGGCCTAGATTTATCTCTTTTGCTGTTTAAATTATCCAACATTTGCTTGTAATAATGTTGGGCCGTATACGTTTTGCAGAGACCGGATGTTTATCCATTATTAAATTTTTTTCCATTATTGTGTTTACCTGGGAACAAATTAAGATACCAGATTTGCTCGGAACAAGTATTACCGAATGCTCTCAGCATACATTGATTTGGACTAACAGAACACAGATGTCGAGACAGAAGCATCCAACACTTATCAAACTATTTTTGAATAAACTGAAAATATATGCTATATATATGCATGAAGATCCATCACAAAATAAAATGAAATAAAACAAAAAATGTGAAAAGATACCAATAGTGAATACGTACGTAAGAGAAAGGAACTACTACAACTACACAACGTTTTCTTACAAATATGCATTCTTTTACAAATAAAGATCTCAACCTCCAAATTTATGACTACGACACCATATTTTCTTAGATGTCACGGCTCCAGAAATTCGAGCTGATAGTAGAATAACAACGTACAGAGCTTCAAGTGCTTTCTCAAAATCGGAACTCTAATTCAAGCTCCAAGCACACTTTCACATAAGTGAAAAACTGACAACAAGCAAGTCTCACTTCTCCCTTTGAACTTCATCAATCTATTGAAGGAAAAAATAACACAACGAGTACAAGATTTGCTTATACATAACTGACAATATTAATGCAAGCTAACCATAGAGAATGTTCATTAAACTATCATTATCGAAAAGATCGGTAGCAATATACCCAAGTTATATATATATAGAGAGGGTGTACAACTCTTACAGGCGATAGAACCAAACAGTAAGTATATATATTATCAAATTGCAGAACTTGCAAAGAATACTAGCCTGAACCAAGTTTGTTGATCTCTTTCTCTTAAAATGTCTCATCACTCTCGATTCAATACATGGAACAGCAATGAGACCACAACCTGGCACATTTTACACAACAAGACACTAACCAATGCAGAATGCTATCGTCATATATAGAGTATAAAATACTTGGTGACAGTGTTTATCTTGCAATTATAGTGCAGTTCTTCAGTTTTCAAAGATTAGGCAACACAAGCAGAGAGTTAGCAAACCTCATGGAGATGCATTAGTAAGTGAAACGCCAAACATTCATAAAAGTAACTGGTGTGTTGGTCTCCCCGACGCCCCTTAAGTTTTGGTGACCGGCGACGCCCCTTCTAATTGGTAGCATCATATGTGACTTCAAGACAATTACTAGAATGCAGCAATGATTCCTGCACAAGTTGGACAACTATAATGGTTTTCATATTTGCCCAACATAACATGTTCAACATACACACTACAATATACACGCAAAACATGTCGCACATTGCATGTCATGTCCAACATAGACATGATTGGATCAAACCATCACTGTGGTTTGTAACGTACACCACTTTACAAGCTAGTGCCACTTTAGGGCTTTAGAGGTAGTATGGCACACATGAAGTATCAAACATATAGGCAGCTGAGCTCTTAATTAAATTAAGGGCTCCCTCGCAGGCTCGCAGGCAGTGGCACACGGACACTTGGGCGCAAGTACAAGTCCCTCTTTGGACATACGGTAAGGCCCATCTCCTCTGCGATGTCCACCTCGCTTGGTATGATTCCAGTTGGCAACTTCCACTCGAAGTGGAAGAGAAGCGTGGCGAGAATGAGCTCTATGCTTGCCAAGGAGAACGTTGCACCCGGGCATACTCTTCTACCGCCCCCAAATGGTATATATCGAAAGTCGGTGCCCTTGAAGTCAATTTCGACTTCTTCAAACCGCTCTGGCTTGAAGGCCTCAGGTTCACCCCAATGTTTCGGATCCCTACCAATGGCCCATGCATTCACAAGGATATACGTGCCTTTTGGAATATCATACCCTAGNAATATTGCATGACTCCTGGCATTCTCTAGGGACAAGCAGGGGTGCTGCTGGGTGCAACCTTAGAGCAAGGGCAATAAAAACGCCGGCCCAGCGGGCGTTTCAGCCTCCAGCTCATTCGAGCGGACATGCTATGGCTGAGGGGCCCATGTCTCATAAAGGACGGCAGCCAATAGCAGACCGTTTTGCTTCTCTTCGCCGGGTTGAGCGGGCGCATCACCAGACGTTCGCTCATTTCTCTCTCTTCATTTCTCTCTCTTCCACGTTGGATCCCGCCCGTTCCCAGCCTGCCACTATACTTGCTNCTTAGAGTTTCCTTGATGACGAGCTTTAGATACTGTAAGTTGACCAAGTCATCCTCTGTCACCCTTGACTTGTCTTGAAGTGCATGCCAGACTTCTGCTTGTACTTTTCGCATCACGTTAGGGTTCCTCATGAGCTCTGTCATTGCCCACATGATAGTTGTCGACGTTGTTTCACTTGCAGCTGCAAACAAGTCCTGCACCATATATGATATTAAAGTTTAGTTTGTAGTAAATTCTTTATCTTTTTGAACGAATAAGAAGAATGTCGTACGTACATGCATGGACAAATAAAAGAATAGAGAGAGAGCTAATACTACTTACAAGGATGACGGCTTTGATAGTTCCAATGGAGAGAGGGCAGTCGAGGCTATCTTCCTTCTGAATTCTCAAAAGAACATCAATCAAGTCTTCGACGGCGGCGGCGCCCTCTGCTATTTTCCGCTTCCCATGTTGCTCAATGGCGTCGTCAACCAGCTGATACATCTTGCGGTGGAACGCCTTAGACTTGTGCACCGTGCCACTTATGGCGCACATAAGCCTCGACGACGGGAACAGGTCGCCGATGTTGAGGGCCGCGGCGATCTTCGTCATCTGGGAGAGAGACTCCAGGAACTCGTCACGACGCTTGAAATGCTCTCCCATCATGGCGCGCATGCTCGAGTCATTGACGAGCGTGGCTACCCGCTCGGTGACGTTCACGAGCTCGCCGGGCGGGCGCGCGGCGATGTCGGCGACAAGGCGGGCGGCCTCGTCCTCGCGTATGGGGCGGAAGGACCGCACCCTCTTGGCGCTGAGGAGCTCCAGGGTGCACACCTTGCGGAGCTGCCGCCACCGCTCGCCGTACGGCATCAGCACGAGGCCCAGCCCGTCGTCGGCCGTGGCGGTGGTCCTCACAGTCAAGTTCAGAGGCCGTGTCGCGAAGACGACGTCGTGCGTCTTCATGACCTCCCGGGCGGCGTCCGGGGACGACACCACCACCGCGTCCACCTCGCCGAGCCGGAGGTACATGACGGGGGCGTCGCACCGGCGCGCGAGGTCGGCCAGGACGCGGTGCTTGAGAGGGTTCCTGATGAGGTGGTGGAGACTGCCTATGACGGGGAGCCGCCATGGGCCGGGAGGGAGTCTGACGGCCGGTGCTTCCTTCCGTGGCCAGAGGTAGATGTAGATCAGTAGGAGAAGCAGGAGGAGAGGCAACAAGATGTAGCAGGAGAACACGGCTTCCGCCTGCATGGTTTCACTCATTGTGAAATGCTTCATATATCAGCTAATGATTTGATTAATTTCGTTCTTGGCTGTGAAAGAACTTGTATCTAAGAATATATGTAGCCAGTTTCTGTGTGCATGTGCAAGCTCAGATGCCCAGGCTATTTATAGAAACCACAGGCTAGATGCACTACTACTGAAGAAGCTGACTTTCTCTCTGGCGAGTAAGCAAGATGCCAAGAGCATAAACTGGAAGGGTTCAGATAACATGCGTAACTTGGATATTGCCACGCGCACCATACGGACTATATTTTTCTCCAATATATTTCAATCGCTGTCAAAGATGGAGAGTTGAGTCCCTCGGCAGCATCGTACAATTAGTGAGAGCCTCTCTCTCTCTCCACACCAAGTATAGATGTCACTGCAAGTATAAATTCTATAAGAATAGAAAATATGTCTCGTGCTCAACGAGTGAAAGGAGACATGCAGCGAGCTCACACTACCGTAAAAAGGCATTTAGTCACTGTTGGAAACTAGATTTAGTTCTGACTTTTCAACCGGGACTACGTGACAAAAACAATCCTTAAGTTCCGGACTGTGGTTCCAATCAGGGCTAATGTGATTTTTCCAAAAATAAAAACGGCTGAACAAGCCGGATGCCCACCTTGCCCCAGCTTCCAGCTTCAGATCGAGAAGCCCCACATGGAAAAAAATAGCAGAATCCTCACAATCATCATATGAGTTCCACAAAAGAAATTCACAATCGCAATGGGCACACCACACCACACCAACAATCTTCGCATCATTCCCGCATCAGTTCACAGAATCACCAACAATCCTCGCATAAAAATCACAGAATCAAAAATAAAAAAAAACAAGCCCGCCTGTGGATCCTGTGCTAGTTTCCTGGCCGCAGCGGCGTGGCCTCGGCACGGCGGTCGGTTCGTGTGGCCGCGACATGGCGGCCACCGCCCTCCCGCCTGCCCACACGCATCATGAGGAGATAAAAGAAGAGATAAGGTTGGAGAGAGGAAGAGAGAATGTTGGAGTGGAGGGAGGGAAAGATATAGGAGAGAGATGGAGGTTTTGGTAGTTACAAAAATATTGCCGGTCGTTGGTACACTTTTTGGTCCCGGTGCTTGGTTTCATTCGGGACTAAAGATGTTTATTTGCCCCGGGGTGGAGCCACCACCCGGAACTAAAATGAATTTCGGATTTTGACCCGGGACTAAAGAGCTCTCGACCTTTCTAGATATTACACCCCAACACTAATGCTCACATTAGTCCTGGGTCCATTTTCTATCGAGATTAAAGTGTTGAACAAAAGGTCATTTTCCCACTAGTGTCAGCGACCACGCTCACTGCCCCTCCACCTCCCCAGTGCCCCCTCCCACCACCGCTGTCGCCGCCTTTGTCCCCGCTGCATCGCTGGGAGGAGGTCCCCCCGGCTTTCCTGCGTCGTGACGAGCGCGCCTCTTCGCGTCGTCTCCTACATTTCGGGACTGCTTGCTAGGTAGATTTGGACGAGCTGCCGCTGGCCTCGCCGCTGTCCCCTCCAAGATTTGGCCGCCCTGTCACCGTTTATGTGGAATTCCTCTCAGAGACACCGCCTCTGGGCTGCCACGACGGCACCCCCTCACCTACATGGTGGTTGTGAGACTTCACTCCAAGCCATTCAATGTCGAACCAACACTCCACCAACCCACACAGCAGGGTCTCCACGCCTCCCCTATGGCCTCCCCTGTGCGACGACAGAGGAGTTACTCCGCCATGCGGGCCACGTGTCATCGCGCCGCCTGGTACAAGCGCAAGGCGTCCGACCATGATGGGAGGCCTCTTTGGCGCGCCCCCTCGGGTGCAGAGCGCCCCCCGGTCGTGTCAGTCCTTCGCTGAATCTATGTTGGATCTGTGCCAAGGACGCTAGAAGGAGACGTGGACGACCACATTCAAGCCAACGCCACTGGTCACACCCCAACAGGCATTCAAGCTGGCAACACAGGTATTACTCCGCTCAAGCTAACTCGTCCCCTTCACTTGCTGCTTTCAGAAGGCGCATGACCGACCACTGCTTCATCAGCCTCACGTCCAACCACCGCACGAACTTGTATAGAGATCCCTTCCGCTGCTTTGAGTGTGGACACTGAGGCCACAAAGTTCACTATTGTCCGAAGCACTGTGTCCGCTGCCCTTTACCTGCGAGCTGCGCCGTCGGGCCGACCTTTGACCCCACCGAGGGGTCCACTCTCCGAGTCTGCGGTCGGCTGCCCCCCTCAATGCCACCAGCCACCGGCCCGTGTGCTGGACCTGCCGCCGCCCCCGAGGGCTACTTCAGGGACTGCAATGTCGAAGATTGGGGACCCCTCCACCAGGCCGTAGAGCGGCCACATCCTCATCCCGACCTCTTTCGACCTCGACTTGGAGGTCAAGAGGTGGGAGTGGGCCGCACTGGTCGTCATTGCGCAGAGCACCCCGGCATCCACTGGTGTTTGGGAGATCAAGACGGTGATCTTCAATGAGGTGTGCCTCCTGCAGGGGAGGTCTTGGTGACCAGGCACCAACCAAAACCTTTCCTCGTCAAGTTCAACAACTGCTGTCACGCTGAGGTGCCATTGCGGCTTCGGCGCATCCACCACCAAGACATCTCCCTCAGTGTTCGGCCGTGGTGGAGCCTGACGGCTGCCCTTGGGGNCTTCCCTGTTCTACTGGGTTCGCCTCTGCCTTGAGGGCATGCCCATGCACGCTTGGATGCCGGACGTGGTGAAATGGCTCACCGGTGAAACTTGCTCACTAGAATGCATTGACACAAACCTCCTACACCCTGGNTGACATGAGGACCATTGACCTGTGGGCATGGTCGTCCAACCCGTGCCTGATCCCCAAGCGAATGTGGCTGGTCTTCACCCATAGTGCCAAGGATGGAACATCGGGCCTCTTCGTGTCGGGGATGCCACTTGAGCGACGATAGCCCGACATCAAGCACCCGGTGCTCATCCACCTGGAGTGGGTCTACGACTACACAACCGCTATTGCTGACCCTTTCGGCAGGTCAGCGAGTGCTCCTGAGCCGAACAAAAGGTGCCTAACATGGCAAGGGGGCCATGCATGGAGAGCAGCCTGCTGTGTCAATCCCCCAGTCAACATACCGCCAGCCCCACTGGAACGGTCTGGGGAGGAGGCGGGGCGCCGTGCCACTGTGGCTTGGTCGATGAGTTGGCCCACAGCTTGAGGTCGTTTCTAAAAAATTACATGTACCTGTTTCTATTCTGCAACCAATACTGTTAACCTGTCCTGCACATTCCCAGCAGCCATGACACAACATTTGTTTCCTCTTTTCTTAGCCACACTTAGATTATAAGGCCACTCCTAATGGGAGTTTTATTGGAGTTTCATGCACATTAAATGACATGCCATATAGGATATTTTGATGACATGACATAGAAGTAAATAAGAGAGACAGAACTAGTTTCATCTAAATGAAGCCCCTTATGCACAGTTTCCAACTCTCAATGAGCTATAGAAGTAAATGTTAAGTAAGCCTAGGAAACAACAAAGATAAAACCATCCATTGTGGAATGAGTTTCATCCATAGTTTTATTTTTATTTTATTGACATGGCACCTTGGAAACAACAAAATAAAACTTTTCATTGGGATTGGCCTAATGCCAAAGAAGATTTTATCGCTTCTCGTTTTTCATTTATCATAATTCAAATCTCATTATCACACATAAGTGAAAATAAACAAATTGTTTGGTTGCTTTCTCGCTTATTTTGCTAGCGAGCCGCTTAGGCCAGTCTCAGTGGGGTTTCATGGGGGTTTTCATGACCCTCTCTAATAAGTTTTAGTGATGGGTGAAAAGCAGGGGAGGAGAGGATGAAGGATAAGAGTAAGAGGGAAGAGAGAGAAAAAGATGACATGCGCCCTCTGTGTTTTAAACTTCGGATTCGCTACTGTATCTGGCTTATATTACGTGGGCCATCTATACACAAATATTGTCATTCTTGACACCAGCAACCTAATTCAGCGAACCTCGACCCACTAACCAATAAATGTTCTAGAGGGGCAAAATTCTATCAAGAAGAAAAAAGCGTTTGAGTTAGATAGAATGAAAATGTCCGAGGCACACAAAAGCAATGTTCTAGGATTCTATAAGCTCACATAGGCACGCGGGGGTGGACCTAGGGGGGCTGGGCTGCTCCAACCCCTACTCCATTATTGTCCATGGAGCTCTTCTACAAAAATTAAGCCATTGATGAAATGAAGGAAGAAGAAGAGAAATAGAGAAGAGGAAGAAAAAGTTAAAAATGAGCCTTTCTTTCTTTGGTGATTCGCTACTGTATGCGAGTGTTTTCCTTGCACCCTCGAGGCCTCGAGAAGTAAGATCTTCTTCCTTGTCTCTGAAGCCGGAAGCACCTTAATTAGGGCAGCTCCAGTGTTGCAAAAAGCAGGGTGCTAAGAGAATCTTCTGAGGTGCTACACAGTTANAACACTGGAGAGGTTGGGTGCCAGAGCTAAGAGCTTAGCGCAGGTGCCAAGATGAGCACCCGGTGTTCTAGATAAAATAATAATATTACTTCATCTCTATCCTATCTATCTCCTTCCTTTCCCAGCGAAGAGAGAGGAAAAATAATTTGAATTTTATTGTTCAACAATTCGGTGGGTCCTACGTGAAGGTGCAATGCACTAGAGAAAATTTTGCTAGCACTATCTATCTATATGACATGCCCTGACACTAACACCTCACGTGATGCTATACACTGTGGATGCCCTTAGATGATGCCAAATCAACACATTTTTCATATAAATTAAATTTTGTCCCAGGAAACATCTATATAATAGAAACAGGTACGCGCACGGTGGCCTGCAGCCACAGGTCCGTCTTCCTCCTCGCCGTGATCCCGAGCCCCTCCGCCATGTCCAGTTCCTCTGGCGCAGCGCCTCCGGGGAGCTCCCAGTCGAAGTGGAAGAGGAGGCTGGCGAGACCGAGCTCCATGACGGCGAGGCCAAGCGCTATGCCCGGGCAGATCCTCCGGCCCGCGCCGAACGGCACGAACTCGAAGTCCGTACCCCTGAAGTCCACCCCCGCCCTGGCGCCGCCGTCCTCGAACCTCTCCGGCCTGAACTCCTCGGCGTCGGGGCCCCAGCTCGCTGCGTCTCGCCCGATCGACCACGCGTTGACCAGCACCATGGCGCCCCCGGGCACGTCGTAGCCGAGCACGCCGCGCGTCTCCTCCTGGCACTCCCGCGGGAGCAGCAGCGGCACCGCCGCGTGCAGCCGCAGCGTCTCCTTCACGACCAGCTGCAGGTACCGCATCTTTGGGAGCGCGTCCTCCGTCACACGGCTCTCCCCTGCGAGAACGCGACGCACTTCGGCCTGCGCCTTCCGCAGCGCCGCCGGGTGCCGCATCAGCTCCGCCATGGCCCACTGCAGCGTCGTCGCCGTGGTCTCGCTCCCGGCACCAAAAAGATCCTTCCGCCCGCCGTGACGCAGCATCCGAGAAATAAAATCTTGTCAGTTTCGTCAGGCGTTGAGCAAATTGCAGAACAGAAGATGTTTTTTTTCTGGAAGAGATTTGGTGAATGGCGACAATCTTACGATGATCACGGCGCGGATGGTGCCCATGTCGAGGGGAACCTGCAGGCCGCCGTCCTTCTGGATCCCGAGCAGCACGTCGAGGAGGTCTTCCTCCTCGTTGCCGGCGCCGGCAGCCCTCCTCTGGCTGTGCTCCTCGATGACGCCGTCCATGAGCCGGGTCATCTCGCGGTGGTGCGCCTGCGCGCGGCGCGCCGTCCCGCTGAACGCGCGCGCGAGCCGTGACGACGGGAACACGTCGGCCAGACTGAACCCCGCGGCCACCTTGACGCCCTCCTCCAGCCTCTCCAAGAACGCGTCGCGGTCCCTGATCCGGTCGCCCACCACGGCGCGCACGACCGCGTCGGTGACGTACGTGGCGAGGAGGGCGCTGAGGTTCACGGGCTCCGACGCCGCCGCCGCGATGGAGGCGACGAGGTTGGCGGCCTCGGTCTCGCGGCCGCGGCGGAGGGACCGCACGCGCCGCGCGCTGAGCAGCTCGGTGACGCAGAGCTTGCGGAGCTGGCGCCAGTGCTCGCCGTGCGGCGCGAACGCGATGCCGAGCCCGTCCCGCGTGAGCTCCCGGAGGGTTGCCGTCCGGGGCCGCGTCGCGAACGCGGCGTCGTGGGTCCTCATGACCTCCCGCGCGGCGGCGGGCGACGACGCCACGACGACGGGGAGCTCGCCGAGGCTGAGCAGCATGAGCGGGCCGTGGCGCTGGGCCAGGTCACGCATGGCGCGGTGTGGGAGCGCGCCCACGAGGTGGTGCAGGCTGCCGATCACTGGCAGCCGCCATGGGCCCGGAGGCGGGTTCTTGCCGTGGTCTCGTCGCCGGAGCTTGACGGCGAGGAGAGGCAGCAGCAGGATCACGCCCAAGAAGATGTAATGGTAGCAGGATTGGAGGACTTCTCGGTCCGCCATGATTGGGTTTGCATCTCTGCATGTTCCTCAAAGTTGCTGCATCTATAGTACAGCAATTCTCAAGAAAAAAAATCAAGTGCAGTGCTGTGCGATTCACGCTGGCAAAGCGATTCACGCTGGCAAAATAATATTTCGTGAGTTGAAAATCCGTGTTGACCCGGAATTTTTTAGGGGAACAGGTGAATGGCGAGCGAATTATAGTATTGAGATTGTGTTCACTGTTCAGATCTGAAGCAATGTGTCATCAAGTCCATGGAAATGAGCAGATGACACTATGACAGAACAATGTTGAAACACAATGTTTATTATGTGATCCGTGACCCTACACGGATGCTTAAGGAGCGTAACGGATGCTTAAGGAGCGTACAAAGATATTGCGAAGTGGCCAATGTCCTCAAACTCCCTATTTCAAAAACAATTTTATTATTTTTAAAAAGCTCTTGCTGCTATTTTTTCAGAAAAAAGATTTTAACTATATTTTATCAGTCAGTAGCTTCACACAAAAAGGAAAAACAAATTGGTAAGTGGGGGGAAACCTTCCCATCAGTGGAGTTGATCAAGAAAACCTCCCAAAACTGTAGGTGTCGAGCCACTATTTTTTTCCCTATTTTGAATGCCAACAGGATTTTAGCCTTGGCTAGCGTCTCCCTCAGCCAAGAGTGTTGGCTTACACAGAACAGATCACAATTCACTGTTCAAATTTAGAACAAAATGGTACATGCAGTTTTGAACTCACACAAATTTTGCTCAGTTATAACTAGAGCAACTATGATCAATAGACAATCCAGACGAACACAAACTAATTTGCAATACTACATGAAACATGTCCTTTCTTCGATTACTCTCTCTGTCTGAAAAAGTTTTCCCCCGCAGTTTCAGGGCCTTGTATCAGAGATGCAACTCAATAATTTTCTGCAGCAGTATGATGATTAAAGGACATCTTCGACAGCAGTTTCGGTTAGAAAACGTCTGGATTGCGGTATCCATAGGCGCTGCTGCATTGACTGGCTTGTTGAAGATGAAATGACAAGGCATAGTTCTTCTCCTGGATAATACCAGATGAGATGGTTAGTACAGAATCAAAATTAAGCATTATTATAGTTCTAGCTTATTTCACAAAACCAACCTCTAGTGCCTTTATTTGCCTCTGGTACTTCTCGACGATCTGGTTGATTTGAGACCGCTCCTGCACCATCTCTTGATACTCTTTGAGCCGATTGTGCTGTATGAGGAATGCTCGCTTCAGAACCCCGTTCTGTTGAAGCAGGGCTCCCAGCATCTGCTTCACTATCTTGTGCTCCTGGATTCACAACACTAATTCAGGTGGGCTTGGAAGTATGGACAAAAGGCAGGTTTCAGAATTAATCAACATTAACTTTAGATTACCTTTTGCACTTTACGCTTTTCATCTGGGTTAATCGGGGCAGTAGATTTTTCCAACAGTTTGAGTATCTTGAAGGCGCGGTTCTTGGCGTCAACCAAGTCTGAAGCGGAGGACATCTCCTTGACAATAAGCTCTGCCCATTCATAGCCACTGGTGGGAACAGTTCCCGCTGGCAGGTCATCAACTGAAATAATAGGCATTGATGTGGTAAGGTTAAAGTAACCCTTTTTAATGATTATTAAGCTAGCACTTTGGTAGCATGGAAATAAGCAGTGAATAACTATGACTATCGTTTGCTTAAGTCATTTGGAGGAAACGGTGGAGCATCTTTTTCTTCACTGCAGTTTTGCTCAAGAGATGAGCTGGATGTTCCTGCATTTGAATATGAATGCTAGGGATGATTTATACACAATTTTAGCTACTTTTCGAGCTCATCTTAACGTCCCTTTATTCATGGAGATAATTATCTTGATGTGTTGGTGTATTAGTGATCTTATTTTTAGAGGAATTCAACAAACCATGACTGATTGGTTGCTTGCAGAGCTCGTTTCAAGTCTGAATTTGCTCTAGTTGTCCTAAGACTTAAGAGCAAAGAAACAACTCACCCCTCTTACGTTGCAATGTATAGATACCATTATGTGATTAGGTTTATTTTCTTTGTTATGTTCTTTCATTCCTGAAGCTTCCTGTATGAACTTTATTTAATAAAAAATATATTAGGGGAGTAACCCCTCCTGTTTCATAAAAAAATGTAACAGTGAATAAACATGGCATCAGTGAATATTGTTAGTTTTCCTAACTAAGATGAATATTATGATTAAGTGGTAAGTTTGACATATTGGGTTGAAACATATGCAAATGTTGCATACCTTCAGACAGGACACCTTCCTTTGGCTCGTTGTCGGATGAAACATAGGTCATGGGAGAAGCAGATTCCATGCTTATATCCGTGCTTCTATCTGCCAAATAATGTTTGTATGCTCTGATTGCAGCATCCAAGACATTTCCTGACGCTTGTAAATGTTCTCTGAGAATCTGTAAATTCAGAAAAAAAAAGGGACATCAGGTGCATACGTCATAAACTCGTAAATCGTAATCAGTACCAATTTGCACAGTAAGATGAACAAAACATTACTGACCAACTGCCATCAGAACTCAAGATGCGCTTGACCGATTTAATATGTTGTTCGGATGGATTGAAATCCAAAAGACACATCCAAAAGACACTGAATTTATTGGCTATCATGCATGTTTATCAGCTAGTGTTAAAAGATTTGTCGCTAATCTCTGCCATTATTTCCAAACATCACTGTCCTTCGCTTGCCCTCTGGTTTTTTTCGTTCGTCCTCTCTGGTTTATCGGTGTGTTCTAAGTCGGTTCGTCGTGATCGATTTAGGTATCAGCACCCAAGAAGCACAGAATCTAGGTATCAAAACAGAGCACTAACACAGCACGAGAAGCAGAGCGCAAGTCACGTACGTTGACGTACCTGCGGATCGGCGCCGGGGAAGACGAGCTGGAGCGCGTCGACCGGGTCGTACTCCACCGGGAAGGTGAGGCCGAGGTCGGCGGCGGCGGCCGACGCCGAGCACCGGCCGCGCTTCACCAGCTGCGGCAGCTCCACGTGGAGGGCGAAGGGGTCGTCGACGTCGAGGAAGGCGTCCGTCCCGCGCTTCCGTCTCGCCACGGCGGTCGCCGCCATGCCTGCAGAGATAAGGTAGGGTTCCGGCGTCGAGAGTAGGTCGCCGAGCTCGGATCGGAGAAGTCGGAGGGAGCAGAGGCGGAGACTGTGTGGGCTATCGATCGGGGCCGCGCGGGTCGTTGATATATAGTGGTAGGGAGGCGGCGGTTGGGTCGCGTCGAAGGCGAAGTCTTGGAGGACACGGACGGTTGCCGTGCGATGCACACCGCGACTCGATCGCGACCGCGGAACCGTCTCCCACATACAAATTGGACTCGTCCTCCTCGTGTATATAAGGCCAGCCTCATTGCAATTCTCATCGCACTGTTACATAGATTCTAAAACTAGGTAATCGTGCAGACTGGGTTTCATATGGATGAAACTCCCACATTCTCTCCTTGCCACATTATCAAAATTTATGGTATGAAATTTTCCATGAAACCCCCATTAAGATTGGACTAACAGCGTCACCGTCTCGTAGATGGATTTTGTTTTCATTTGAGAGAGGCCTCTAAATTTGGATTATAGATTGATAAACTTGCTTTAAGTTACAAGTCAACTTCCGGTCAATATAATGATAAAAAAATAAGAATAAGAAAAACACAATTTTCCTATTCATGAGGAGTATATATACATCTGTACCTAATAATAAAAGGAGTAGCGTTTCGTCCGCTGTCGTCCGTCATCCATCGTGAGTCGTCCGTATTCCCCCTACGTAGCCCTTCTACCGTAGATTCGCCTTCGCGCCGTCTCCTGCTCCAT
>JAZFNS010036837.1:12675-22935 GCA_037127165.1 Alloteropsis angusta | reverse complement strand
AGGAGAAAAATGAATTAGCTCACCGACCCACAACTACCCATTAGTGTCACCATTTGCATCCCTAACTGCCGCCACCGCGCGAGGTGGCGAGCTGGACGCGATCGGTGGGAACCTCTGGAAGGAGGACACAAGCTGCCTCTGGTGGCTAGCGACACCCAACCGTCGGGCTCCGTCGTGTACGTAAACTTCGGCAGCACCACGGTGATGACCGCCGCTCAGCTTGCCGAGTTCGCGTGGGACCTGGCGGGCTGCGGCACCGGAGGAGTTCGTCACGGACACCAAAGAAAGGGACGTTCTGCCGAGCTGGTGCCCACTGGAGGTCCTAGACAAACACGTCGCCTGGAACTTTCGCCCGAGTGGAGCCCAGCTTGGACAGGATGTCGGCGGCCACATTATCTTCCTGCATGACATGATGGACTTTCAACCCATAGAAGTGCGCTTCTAGTTTTCATACCTTGGCACAATATGCGCTCATGGTTTCTTTGGTTTTGTCCCAATTCTTGTTGACCTGCTCGACGACCAAGTTGGAATCGCCAAAGCACAGGAGCCACTTGATGCCACGTGAGACCACGATCCGGAGAGTGTGGATGAACGCTTCGCACTCGGCGCCGTTGTTGGTTCCCCGGTAGTGAATTTGCAGGACATATTTGAGGTGTTCGCCCTTCGGAGATATGAGCAACACTCCTGCTCCAGCCCTTTCGAGGTTGAGGGCTCCGTCAAACTACATTTTCCATTGAAGCGGGTCCTCTCGCACCCGTTCGTCGTGTTGTTCCTGATAAAAAAAAACCCCATTTTGGACCATCCAAACTCTTGTTTTAGTTTGGTTTTGGTCATCGAACTCCAAAACTGGACATTTTTGCTATCGAATTATCAAAACCGTTCAAATTTGGCCATCGAAGCGGTTTTGATGAGTGATTTTAATTTATTTTATTTACAATTTAGTCCTTAGATCATAAAATGATTATTACTTTTTGTTCGTACATCTGATTTAGGTGATTCGTACGGTCACACGTTTATAACGGTGAGCTTTACATATTAAAATGGTCTTTATACTATTTTAACACTTTTTGTTATATTATTCTTATGTTATTGTGTAAAAACAACAATATAAAAAAGTAAAACAAAATTTACAAAATAATATGAATAATATTTTAAAAGATAAATCTCATTGTTACGAATCCATGTCCATTAGAATAACTTAAATCGGAGATACGACTAAAAAATAGTAACCATTTTAAGATCCAAGGACTAAAAGTCCTTGGATCTTAAAATGATTATTATTATTTTCTCATATCTCCGATTTAAGTGATTCTAGTGGTCATGGGTTCGTAACGATGAGCTTTATCTTTTATAATAGGGTTATTTTNAATTTTCGAAGTTTGGAGAAACACCATTACAATTCGTCTATTTTGAACCGTGCCATTGCAACTCTCTGTTTCCCTCAAATATGCCACAGAATACGTATGAAAATAATACGGGCCCAGCTGCAGAGTATGTATATATGTATACCTCATTCTTCTGTAAATGACATGCGGCCCCATTCGTCAGTTTCTTCTTCCTCCTCCCATCTAACCGATCATCCGTCGTAGCTCCGCTTCGCTGAGACGGACGCCATGGCCTCCAACGGCGGCGGCCTCTCGCGCATGTCCTACTCCGGCGAGGACGGCGGCCACGGCGCCCAGCCCCCGGCGCCGCCGACCGTCCCATGGTCACCTTCGCCCGCCGCACCCACTCCGGCCGCTACGTNCAGCTCCTCCCGCGACGACCTCGACAGCGAGCTCGGCGGCAGCGGCGACTTCTCGCCCGACCACCGGGAGTTCCACAGCTACCACGTCCACATCCCGGCCACGCCCGACAACCAACCCATGGACCCTGCCATCTCCGCCCGCGTCGAGGAGTACATCTCCAACTCCCTCTTCACCGGCGGCTTCAACAGCGTCACGCACGCCCACCTCATGGACAAGGTCATCGAGTCCGAGGCCAGCCACCCGCAGATGGCCGGCACCAAGGGATCCTCCTGCGCCATCAACGGGTGCGACGCCAAGGTCATGAGGACGAGCGCGGCGAGGACATCCTCCCCTGCGAGTGTGATTTCAAGATCTGCGCAGAGTGCTTCGGCGATGCCGTCAAGAACGGCGGCGGCGTCTGCCCAGGCTGCAAGGAGCCCTACAAGAACACGGAGCTGGAGGATGTCGTCGGAGGCGCTGGGACGAGGGCCTCGCTCTCGCTGCCTCTTTTCACCGAATCGAAGGCACGGGCGGGGGCACGCTGCGGCGGGTTGGAGGAGGCGGAGGCGGCGGGCCGGGGTAGGTATCTCGGCCAGCGGCGGCGCGGTGGAGGCGGCGGCCACTGATCGGAGTGAGAGAAGATGGGAGGAGGAAGAAGAAGCTGACGGATGGGGCCCCCATGTCATTTACAGAAGAATGCAAAGACAATGAGGTATACGTATACATATACTCTGCAGCTGGGCCCGGGTTGTTTGCATATGTATTCTGTGGTATATTTGAGGGAAACAAAGAGTTGCAATGGCACGGTTCAAAATAGACAAATTGTAATGGTGTTTCTCTAAACTTTGAAAATTGTAATGGTATAGAACAAAATAACCCTTTAAAATAGTGGTCATATTATTTTGTAACTATTTGTTTTTTTCTTATATTGTTGTTTTTACATAACAACATAAGAATAATATAACATAGAGTGATAAAATAGTATAAAGATCATTTTAAAAGATAAAGCTCACTGTTATGAACGCGTGACCTCAAGAATCACCTATATCAGAGGTACGAACAAAAATNAGATCTAAGGACTAAATTATAAATAAAAAAATTAAAACCACTCATCAAAACCGCTCCGATGGCCATATTTGAATCGTTTTGATAGTTGGATGGCAAGGATATCTGGTTTTAGAGTTCGATGGCGAAAACCAAACTGAGCCAAGAGTTGGATGGTCGAAAATGGACTTTAAAAAAACAAATCGAGTGCAAGAAACCTTCTTCAACAAACTATAGTCCACATAATCGTCCCATCCAACTATATTAATCAAAATATTATTCGTACCATTATAGATTGACTATTTTATCCTTGATAAAATAAAAGAATTTTGAAAAGGCAATTATACCCCCTATTGTTTTAGGGCCGCCCCCACCAATTTGAGTGCCACTTGATGGCTCGGGTCCCAACAACAAGTGACTCATTGACGAGGCACTAAGTGCCTCCTAGCGCCTCTCATTCCAGTGTCTCTCTGTGCTTATCACTTTTTAGCCATCGGATCGAGTAATGAGACGTCCATTCTTCCCCCGACCATTATAAAATTTCTGCAAAACAAAACATGTGGTTCGTGATTACTTTCATAATTATGTAATTGATCTATTTTAGTGATAAACACTAATGTAGTCCAGGTTTATATCTATTCTTCCCAACAGACGTAGCTATATACTGTGGGCGATATATCTATTCTTTTATTTTAAAGACGTTTCTGACACTTCAAAAGTTTAGTATCGATTGACTGACTTTAGTATCGAATGAAAACCAATGCCTAATCATGTGTGCTGTTACCCGTTAGTGGATACACGAACTGCAAGGTTCAATTAGAGAAGAATACAATTTGCTAGCAGCTGAGCAGCTGGACGACGATGTATACAGTCACCCAACAAACATGGCTAAATATGCTGTGGGCCAAACATGCATATCCATTCTTTAGGTTTATATGTTCCAAATATACTTAGTCCTATTGCAGTTTGCTGTGCCGTGTTCAGTGTGCTTGGTACTGGCTCTGAAGAAGAGACAAGTGCTGTGGAACATAGATTAATTTATGGATAACCATATAACATTATCATTCCTCACTGACAGCACTATACTGTATGTACGATTTCTTGGCCTTCACTACGAGACAGGTGTCAACAACATTGTTGGATGCATACGCAGCTACAAAGTAAATTCCGGTGAGGTTACTGATTCCAGGTGCATCCCTTTCCCAATTAACAAACCATTACCATTGTGATAGTTCACTGCAATTTTGATCCCCTTGACTCCTCCCATCCCTCCCACATGATTTATTTATGAGTTTATTTGCTGTAAAGAACTGTCGACATATATAGACCATATTGATAGTGACCTCACGGACTTGTTTTCTGCCATGTGTGGAAAATTAATTTGTGCCTGTACGTTTAAGTAAGCATGACTAAAATAATATATGCAATTTACCTACCAGTATTCAAGATCACTATTGAAATGACACGTTTCTTGTCAAACTTTGGTGTAACAACGAAAGAATGGAGGAACATGGAAAATGTGATTAAACGTTCATACCATCTCTGTGTTGAGATGCTACACTGAAAATGTTAGGGTGTCATTCGCCAGAAAATAAAAAGTTAAGATAAGTGTCTTTAGCTTCATGTCTTGGATCTACAAAGCAGTATAAACTCGTCTTGGGCCTCCTCATATCAAATAATTTGAGACCCTTGAGTTTCATTTGGACCTGAGCAAAATAGGGAGGTGGGTTAAGCTTGGCCCGGCCCGACACTGATTTAGTATAGGGCTCGGGTGTGATTTTGGTAGCCTGGAAATTTGTGATGGTCTGGCTCAAGTTAGGCGAGAAATAATAAAATTATGTATGGGTCCTCTAGTTGGAAATTAACCAGATAAAAGCCAGAATACGGTTCTCATGGGCGGTTTAATAAAATGTGTTCCAATTATAAGAACCTTTTTTAAAAAAAATTAAAAACATGAAGAGTGGCTGGGCCTGAGCCCAAGCCCGGTCTGAATTAGAATAATTTATTTTCACAATTAAAAATGATGATGGCCTGGCCCAGTCTTTTTTTTGAACGAACCGCACTAACAGTGCGAGTTTCTATTAGTATAGCAGAAAAATATAAGACTACAACTCTGGGAGGCATTATCAGGAAAAAGAAGAGAAAAAAGAAAACAACAAAAAACCGACCGATTGGATTGGGACCTCAACACGACCGCACAACTAAACTGTACAATGGCAACAGGGCACAAAACCTAAATGTGGCGCCCACCAACAACCTCCATCTGTATCGTCACCGAATCCTCCTGCCTTGATCCTATGCAGGTAGGGACCCGAGAGAAGACAGACCGCACCCTACCAAGAAGGCCCCTTTGACATAGTGTGGCTGCATACACCTCACTCCACTTGACAGGGTGAAAACACCGATCCGAACCTCTCGAAGGCTGCCTCGCAGTCGCCACCACGAAAACACAAACGCACAGGGGCCTCGCCATATCCACCATTGGACTCTCTCGTCGTCCTGACGAAACACTGCACGCGGGGGCCTTGGCACGTCAGCCACAACACTCTATATCACGGATCCGTTTCTGAACTCACCATCAGAATGGTGAGAGGTGTTGCCCCCCTCCTAGAGTCCCAATCGAACAGTCCAGTCGCTGCCAAAGATCGACATCTTCTCGTTGCTCCACCAACGCACATGTCATCATCGCCATGCCAGCCAATCAAGGTAGTCGCTTACGTTATCATCCGACGATGTACCACACCAGAGTCACCCAGCGGAGCTGATCCACCCGCCGCAGTCCGCTGCAAGCCAAGTCGTCCCACGATGTCGATGTCACAAGCATTGTCAGTCGACACTGTCCCACGCTGCACTAACGGTTGCCAAGCAACGCCAGCCGCTGCAGTCCGCTGCCAGCGGCCAAATGACAGAGTGCGGCAACCACCGACAGCCACCAAAGTTGCAATGCCCCCACGCGAGCTTAGCAACCCCCATGAAACCCGCCGATCCGCATCAAGCCACACTGCACCACCACCGAGAGAGACCTCCACATGATTGTTGTCGTTAGGAGTGCCAGGCCGAGTTAGGTCTCAAGAGACGATGCCTCCAAGGAGGGGACGATGCCAGAGGTGCCGTCGTCGCTCGTCTAGTGAACTAGATAGAGTTTTCACCCAGAGAACCCCATGCAACATGATGGAGCTCGAAGATGACGCCCCCAAGAGGGTGAAACGATGCTCAAGGGCGCCGCTGCCTTCGCCTCCAGTAGGAATGCAGGTATGGCTTTCGCCGTGCACCACATCCGCAGCGCAGTATGAACCCAGCCCGGCACTCCCAGGACCACGACCGTGGAAGGCAATCCAGGGGCAGTGCTGGCAGCCGTGCCTTCTGCACCTTGAGTATCTCGTATTGTTGCTGTCATCGCACACGCTCCTCCTAGCCACCGCGTGCGAGACCTGGAGGCCCTTGTCGACCGTCGACACTGCAGCAACTCTAGCTGTTAGTCGGTCTTGCAACCGCATTGTCGACGCACTAGCGCCAGCCCCGGCCAATAGCAGGCTGCTGCCCGCCGCCTCTGTAGTCGCCTCCACCGGGTCACCACCGGCGTCTCTCTCTTCGCCCGCCATCAGATGCACAAAGCCCATCCCCGACACCGTCGCCGCTTGACGCGTAGCCCGGTGGCCTTGTGCTTCTGACCGACGCCTTTGCCCCTCGACGCACAGCCTGGTCGCCTCAATCACCCGCAACACTGGCGCCACACAGACCTTGCTCCCTCCTCTCGAGGCGACACGGGAGAGATGACAGAGCGGTCGCAGGCAGAGCCGCCGCCGGCACGCCAGGCAGCGGATCCAGCACCGTGGCCCCCAAATCCGGCCCCGACAGTCTGGATCCGGCCTCACTGGTGTCATTACTGCCTACCCCGCGGCGGCTCCGCCGGTGCTCCTGGGTGGCCGCTCCCACCGCGAGAAGAGGGGGGAGAGGCTGCCCCGCCGTCACCGTCCTCGCGGGCCGCGCGAGCTTCCTGTGGCCGGCTCCGGAGCGGCGCGACAAAGGGGAGGAGAAGGATGGGGTGGCGGCGGTGGGTAGGGGTTTCCGCCTGTGTCGCCTATGGGGGTGTTTAAATTGGGGGAAAGTGGAGAAAATCACTGTTGCGGAAATGTCACATCAAAGAAAATGTACCATTTAAGAGTAGTAAACATAGACTATTAATAAAACAAATTACAGATCTAGCCTAAAAATCACGAGACGAATCTAATGAGGGGTAATTATATAGTATTTAATTAGCTAATAATTAGCGGACGGTTACTGCAACATTATTTTTACAAAACATGAATTAAATAGGATCATTAGATCCGTCTTGCGACGTGCATTCCATTCATGTATTTGATTAATTTTTTTGACTACATTTAATACTTTATGCATGTAAGATTCTTTTGATGTGACGAGCGCCGAAATTCCGTTTGGTGAATAACACCCCTATGCGGGGCAACACGGACGGGAGGGACTCGAGTCATTGTGCCCTGGCCCAGTCTGAATCTGTCGGTAACAATGAAATCATTTACTTTCATTGAAAATTTTTGACGGTGCGAAACCAAACCTCGCCTGACATTACCAGAAATGGGGAGATCATGACAGTTCTAGTTTTTCGTATGGGTTTTGTAGAAATCTGATGGGAACCGCAACATATTTTTGTCGGAGAACTGGGCTACATGTTTGCCTGTCCTGGCCACTAAGTATTACATGGATGGTGTTTTATGGTGGTTGAAAAGGTACTACCAAATATTTTTTGTTTTGATAAGGTACCAAGAGATATTAGAAGATATTTTTTCTATTTTGGTGTGTGTCCCATCTATTTTAGTACTGTTTAATACTTTTTCTATATATCTCTGGTACGTTTGGGTTCTTTTCTCTTTCAGCAGTTGCATTTTGTTTGACGGACAATCCTAATTTGTCTCGACCATTGAAAAAATTTCGTGATATATATGTTCAGTTTAAAACTGTATAGATGAAAAAATTGACTTCTGGGTCCATCTGAACAAATATTATTTGCTGACTTTAGATGCTGGGAGGTGGCAGGTGGGTTGGGTGGGGAGGGGAACAAGGTGTTGAAGGTAGCAAGGTGGGTAAAGATTTTTTTTTATATAAATAACAGAGTACAAAAAGGGATGAAAATTCCCTCACAAAGAGTTTGTAGTGCTTGGAGCACTGAACAATAACCAGCATGAGCCTGGTTTAACATTCAAAATTACATGTATAAACAACAGACCCACACAGTGACACGCCTGTTTTGCCAATCTATGAGCACTGAAGGTCAAACAAGAGACAAAAATTTCCTTGGCAGTAAGATAAATCATTTTTCTTTTCGTGGTAGAACTTTTCACGGTTGATCGAACGGCCACAGAAAATTTTTAAGGTACCAATGGTTTGTGGAAGAATGGATGTTGAAACGACAGAACCAGGTCAATGTTGTAGTCTTAAAGCGATGGTGCTATTCTTTCCTTCTAGCTTCCACGAACAAACGCAGAAATCGTCTGGACTGACGGTGCAAGTCCGCAGCAGCGACCAGCAAGTCAGACAAAAGTCAATGTCTTTCCTGCATCTCCCAGCCTCTCACTCTCACCAGCTTCCTTCCGATAAGAAAGCAATAGAAGTGCAAAATGCAAAGCGAAAAGATAACGAGAGGAAACAACGGAGCTAGCCCTCCAAGGATGCCGTCGCCGGCGAGCGCTGCCTCGAGAGCCGCGGCGCACCCATGCTTGAGGACCCACGGAAAGGAGGTCGCAAGGATGCACCGGTTCGACTGGCTCGTGCTGCTCCTTCTCGTCGCCATGTACGGCGTGCTCAGCTTGGTCCAGCCCTTCCACCGGTTCGTCGCAGAGGACATGATGGCGACCCTCCGGTACCCCATGAAGGACAACACCGTGCCCGGCTGGGCCGTTCCGGTACATATCCAATCTACCCATGAAATTCTGGCAGCATGCAGTAGCTTTCCCTGAGGTGAACGACCGTGATTGTTTTTGGATTTCATGCAGATTATCGCCATCGTTGTGCCCATGATCTTCCTCGTCGCAGTATACATCAAGAGGAGAAACGTCTATGATCTTCATCACGCCATTCTTGGCAAGTTTCTTGTGCTAGCAAAATTTGATTTTTTTTTCTGGTGATGTGTGCGTGGTGTGGTATGGTCATTATTTAGTCATAGTTCATTTCTGACGAGTGCACAACGTACACGTCCAAGCAGGGCTTCTGTTTTCGGTTCTTATAACGGCCGTCCTGACGGTCGTGATCAAGGATGCTGTGGGCCGACCTCGTCCTGATTTCTTCTGGCGCTGCTTTCCTGATGGAGTACCGGTGCGTTCTGTTGAAATCTCAAGTGATTTCTTGATCTGTCATGAAGTTCATTCCATAGCTTCTTCAAAAACAGAGATAGTTTGCATGTTTCTACTGGTCGCGCTGTGGAATCTATGCGCGGTTCATTTGTAACACTTGCTAATCCTTTACCTGAACACTCAAATTTAGAATTATAACAACATCACTGGAGATGTCATATGCCATGGAAAGCCAGGTGTAATCAAAGAGGGGCACAAGAGCTTCCCAAGTGGACATTCTTCAGGTAAGGATAGACTAAAATTCTGAAAACTCCTTTTTTTTCTCAATGCATTTTGCCACTTTTCTGGCATCGACTATTCATTTTCCCTAGGTTTCTTTTACAACGGCTCTTGCAGGTTCTTTTGCTGGGCTTGGATTTCTGTCATGGTACCTTGCTGGCAAAATCAAGGTTTTCGATCGGAGAGGCCACGTCGCAAAGCTCTGCATCGTTCTTCTACCTCTACTTGTTGCATCCATGGTTGCTGTATCACGAGTGAGTGACTACTGGCACCACTGGCAGGATGTTTTTGCTGGTGGAGTTCTTGGTGAGTATCCAATTCAATTCAGTGGCTCTCCATCTACTATGTATAACTCTTATGGTTTCTGAAGATCACACAGCCATTGACTCTGGTTGGTACAACTCTGCAGGATTGGTGGTTGCTTCATTTTGCTACCTTCAGTACTTTCCACTACCCCATAGTGAACATGGTATGATGCATAGTTGCACATAATAGAACAGGAAAAGGTTGTTTCACTTTAAAAAAAACAATTAGGGTATGCCCAATTACTGGATGGATCAACCGTCAAAGTGGGAACTCGTGCAGCTATTAAAAAAGAACACGCAGCTAAGCAAGTATTTCTCTGTTTTCACCGATCTCATAGTATAGTCAAAGTCTTGTAGCATCATATGTGGACATATATGAAAATGCATTGGGTCTTGGATCACTAATAACATATTGTTTTGAACACAGTAAACTAATTTGTGATTTTTACCAATAATTCATATTTTATTATATATATAAAACCAAGAAGTTGCTAAGATTATTCCATTAAATGTTGATGAATTACAGGATTTTGGCCTCATGCGTACTTTGAGCACATTCCTCACCCTCCCGGTGAAAGCCAACTTCAATCAACTACAAAT
>JAZFNS010039481.1:2408-21800 GCA_037127165.1 Alloteropsis angusta | reverse complement strand
TATCTTAGCCACATAAAAAGTAAGAAATAAAATAGAGTTGTTAGCCGAAGAAGTTCCAATGACGTCGATACAATTTTATTTTTGAAACGTGCTGATTTAACTTTTTAATTATAGATGAGNNNAACACATTCAAATTATCATGTATTCGCTTAAATTATAAAATATATGTGTCTGTCACTCGTATTCGTTAATCTATTAAAGCATTGTATTTTGGTGCATCAATTTTATCGTTTCTACAATTTTATTTCCTTCCTGTAGCAACACAAGGAACCTAGTAAATAAAAAAGACAGGAAAATATACCACATCAATAGGGGTTAGGTACGCCTTACACTGAGCCAGCGATGACTCATGAGTCAACGCCAGTGGCAATGGTACTTTTGCTAGCAGCCGCGACCATGCCTCGCCGTTGCTTCGCCTTCCGCCCCCAAATTGGCAGAGAAAGAGGGGTGCAAATACCATCACCGAGTTGGCTGGCCTCCTGCTCCGCGGCCCGCCGCTGGAGCCGGCAGGTGTGATAGGCCGCCGCCGGGCGCGGCGGACAGCTAGATGCTCGAACTCCTAGCCGCATCTCCTCCTCGTACACGGTGACTGCCGCCTCCATCTCTCGTCTGATCTGCCAACTCTGTTCGTTCCTTAATTCGTACGCCTTTCTTGAACGCGGGGTCGAAGAACATCGCCGTAGTTTGCAGCCTTCTAGCCTCTGCTGGGGTCGTCCCCCGCCGCCGTGACGCCCAGATCGCACGCGGCGTCTCCTTTTTTTCCCCTATTGGCGAGGTATACGGCGCCCGCCGTCTCTCTTTGGCATGTGGCTTCTGCTCTGCTTCTGCTATACTGCATCTTGTTCCTTGCTTGATACACTCTTGTGGATTGGGAGCAGCGTGTTGCTGCTTCCCACCCGACGATGGTTGTGGTCGGGGAGTTGCTCGCCTCTGTAGCACTGAAGACGGTTTGCGGCATGCTGGCCAAGGTCACCTTGAATGGCACCTTCAACGAGGTTGCTCTCCAGCTGAATTTCAGTAAAGATTTGGAAATGATCAACAGCAAGCTGTCCTCTGTCCAGTCTGTCCTCAAGGACGCGGAGAGGCAGTCATCAAAGCAGGAGAGCGTCCGTGACTGGCTGAAGAAGCTCAAGGCTGCAGCTTATGATTTGGAGGATATGCTGCTTCTCTTTGAGTCCTACAAGGGTGAAGACGTTACTCACACTGCTATAAAGGTGAGTGGTAATGTGGTATACATCAAAGTTAACTTGATTAGGCCACATTTGCTTAATTAGTTTCTGATGCGTGGCATTCGTTGACTACAGGCATCCGTCGAAAGGATAAAGATGCCTCACAAAGTGAGAAGTATGAGAAAAACAATAGAGGAGATAGTGGATAGTCGGAAAATATTCACCTTCTCAGAAAACACTAGCTTGTATGATGAAGAAGTGATCAAGAGACGGGAGACAATCTCACTTACCAGTGAAGTTCCTGTTGGGAGGGTGGATGAGAAAGAAAGAATTATCAGTTTGCTGCAAACAGATGGAGGGCACGACATAATTACCATTTATGGTTTTGGAGGAGTAGGTAAGACTACTCTTGCCCAAATGGTCTTTAATGATGATAGAACAAAGGGGCTTTTTGATGCCCAAGCATGGGTCTATGTTTCTGTAAAATTTGATGTTATGGCAATCAGCGAAGCTATTATCTCCCAACTAGACAACACTGGTGGTGGATCTACTGCTAGAAATTTGCAATCTATAACTGGTCGCCTGAGAGCTATTGTCAGCGAGAAGCGGTTTCTTCTTCTTCTCGACGACCTCTGGGAACAAAAGCCACTTGAATTGGAAAAAATAAAGACATTGCTGCTAGGTGCCAAAGAAGGCAGCAAGATTGTTGTAACTACACGTCTTGAAAATGTTGCTAGGGTAATGAATGATAGCTTGGCAATTCAGTTAGGTGTTTTACCCAATGATTACTGTTGGGAGCTATTCCGAGTGAAGGCACTTCCACCTGGAATGGTCGTTAATAATTATAAGGAAATTGTTGGACGACAGATAGTTGAGAAATGCAAGGGAATTCCGCTGGCAGTAAAATCTCTAGGATACCTTTGCCGGCAAAACATAAGTAAATGGGAAGCTATAAGGGATAGCGACATCTGG
The DNA here is from genome assembly GCA_037127165.1 of Alloteropsis angusta. NCBI lineage: Eukaryota > Viridiplantae > Streptophyta > Magnoliopsida > Poales > Poaceae > Alloteropsis > Alloteropsis angusta. The sequence goes on along the minus strand of JAZFNS010039481.1, from coordinate 19,659 downwards.
GCAGATGATGAAGATAACGGACCTCTCAAGGAAACAGAAGTGCTACCATCACTGAAGCTTAGTTACCACTACATGCCCAATTATCTCAAGCCATGTTTTGCATATTGTGCAGTTTTCCCCAATGGCTGTCATATTGAAAAGAATAGCTTGATTCAGCAGTGGATTGCTCTTGGATTTACTCAGCTCAACGACCAATCACTTACAGCTCAAGACTGCGGAGAAATATACTTCGAGGAGCTTCTTGGGATGTCATTTCTTCAGGACACCACCGGAACGTTACCCACTGTGAGTCAACGATATTATATTATTATTTTATGTGGGAAGGACGATCTATTTAAATATTTTCATATATTCCTTCTGTTTCTTTTAGCTAGACTTTTACTAATGTGTATGTTTGTTGGGTATAGGATTAAGGTGGAATTTACAAAGACAGAAAAAATATAGTGTTTGTGTGTTAACTTTTCGGGAATAAGAGCGAATATTTATTTAATTGGTACTCCCTCTATTTCACAATGTATGACGCTCACTACTGTGCACAAGCCAAGTAAGCCCTGAATTGATGCAAAGAAAAAACCTGACAAATTTGTAAGAAAAAATGATATTGGTCCACCTATCATTCACAAGGGAATCAGATGGCCTATTCTCTGTGACGACAGCTTGAAAACCGGTTCTACTACAGTTTCCTAATGCTGTAGTCGCCTTTTACTAGGACCCAAATTGTTGTGGTTTTCTAAGGCAGCCACTGATTTGTAGCTATCACAGCCAATTCTAGATTCATTTTAATACTTAAAAAATTGGCAGAGTTGAATTACTTGGTTCAGACAATACTAGATTAATTTTGAAGTTCAAAAACGTTCAAAATTTAGTGAATTTTCCTACCTTCTAAGTTAGGAGGCATTAGATCAAAGGCCATGACAATTGAACCTCTGCAGTATTGAACACTGAAAGCCAATGCTCTGCTGTGACTTCCAATGCGCTCGTGTACCACTGAGGTTCCTGTTTGGATGGATGGCATGTCGAAGTATGCAACCGCTTAATGGGGACAAGACTCTGCCTAAGGCCCCCTTTAACGCAGCCCCTTCATGGACGTCTCTCTGGCTCCTAAACAAAAAAATACCAAACAGGTTACTTTAAAATGGCTTCTTTGATCAAGCTGATCCGAAGCCGGTGCAGGGTGTTTGGAGTTGAAAAAGGTGGCTCCTCTCCTTTCCCTACACTTAGTAGTACGATATTGCCCCAAGTTAAAGAAAATTACTGTCACAGGTTGTACCCCTTCCTTAGTCTCCTCTCGGTGCGAATAAGACTAGGTGGCGCTATGGTTCGATGAATCTGGCCCTATGGTGGCCATTGGCCAGCAGACGGAAGGGGAGAAGCTAGGAAGCCAGAATTGATGTAATATCTGGCGCCTGGCGGAGACTGACCTAATTTATTGGCAATGTGGCTTCATGGTGGCACATGAGCTTATGGTGGTGGTGAGATGAATTGGGGCACGACACTGATCCCGTATCCCCCATATCCTATAGCCCTGTTGGCCATAGCTTTATGGAGCTCGGTGTCAGTTTGTCGGCTTCTGCCTTCGACTTCTTCTCCAGCCTTACCGTCTGCAGTGCTCCCGCTGTGACTACGGGGGAATGCCTTTCTTAATAGTGAGTTGCATGAGGAGGTGTATATGTGTCCTCCCCCTAGTTATCATGTTCGTGAGGGTATGGTTTGTCGTCTTCGTCGCTCACTTTATGGTTGTTGACAGCTATTAAGCCCGACAATTATGAACCGCAAACGCACAGATCAGTTGTAGCCTTTTCTCTTGAAGTATTCTCCCAAGGTTTAATCAATCCACGGAACAAGGGATTTCTACGCTTAACCTAGCACTAATAATGTTAGCAAAATGGTTCTTTTGGTTTGGTGATGATGTATGCAAATACATGAAATACTACTACTAATAAATGACTCAACCCTAATTAATGGCAAGAATGATAGAGAGGAAATCAAGAGATAGAGACGCTTATCCATAGGGTCTAGGATCACATAAAGATGTAAATGACGAGCAATACAAATCTAATCGAATCTATCAAAGGGGTGTGAACCAAACTTAGCACTTTTCTGTCCGCATGCTCTCACCACACATGGATAATCAACTACTAAGCTATAGGAACACAAATAAGACATGAACTCAAACACTGGAATTTTCCACCCGCATGCTGTCACCACACGAGGATAATCAACTACCGAGATGAGAACATGAATCGCTGCACATATGCGATCTAGGCATGCTGGACGACGAACGTCGCACACCTATGAACAATGTTGGCCAACTATTACTTTGAAGAGCATAAACAACGGATGAAATGATAGATCAATTCATAGAAGGGTTCGGCAAATTACACTTAAGATCTTCTTACAACCCCATAGACAAACGAGGATTTTACCCCATGATGCTAAGCAGGACGCCACAATCCATGGTGTGGAAGTCTCCGGCGAGGATGGACTCCTCGCTATCCTCCAGCTTGACTTTCTCTGTGATTGGATCTGATCGTAGGCGAGTGGATCTCCTGATGTTGAACGATGGCCCAGATCTGTTTTGACGGCGGCTCGGGGTAGTTGGTCTTTTGGTCGAGGACGGTGGCCAAAACCCTCTAGGGTTCGGAGTTCTGCGCGCACGAGAAAGTGGAGGCGAAATGGGCCTGAAATTGGGCCAGGTCGGCTGGCCCAAGGCCTAGGCCGACAAGCCCAGGGGCTTCTGGGCTCCGCTGCGGCCGACTCTCCTCTGGTTGCCTCCTCTCCTTGGCCTCTTTACTTGTGGGTAGTTTTGGGCCGCGTCAAACCCCTCAAAATACGTCGTATTCCTGCAAATTCACAACACATACTAAAATACGAGACGTACTCGAAAACGGGGTCAATTCAGGTGCCAAGTGCGGGTTAGTATAAGAATTAGTCCAAAACCAACACCAAATTGACCCTAAAAGTATACCAATAACGATCGTCAACAATGGTCTGAAGTAGGCTCCCCGTGCGTGGTTTCATCGCTTTGTATTTTTTATCACTGCTGCTGGTTTTTCTGCCAGCAATCATGATCTATCGCTTTTTGTTCAAACTTCTGCTCGTGGTTGGACTCTTCTCCTTCTTTATGTTGATGATATGATCTTTACGGGAGTTGATTATGAATATATAGCTTTTGTAAAGCGGGTCTCAGTGAGCAGTTCCTGATGTCTGATCTTGGTCCTCTTCGTTACTTCCTTGGGGTTGAGATTCCGTCTACAACTGAGGGGTTCTATCTGTCCCAAGAAAAGTATATTCATGATCTTCTTGATCATGCTTCTCTCACTGATCATCGCACGGTTGAGACTCCCATAGAGCTTAATGTTCAGATTTGTGCCACTGATGCTGTTCCTCTCTCCGATCCTACTCGCTACCGTCATATTGTGGGGAGTCTTGTTTATCTTGGTGTCACTCGTCCTGTGTATATATCCTGAGTCAGTTTGTTTCGGCTCCCACCCAGCTTTATTATACTTACTTGCTTCGTGTACTACGTTATATTCGTGGTACTATGGCTCGTCGATCGGTCTTTCCTCGCTTTAGCTCTTTACAGCTGCATGCATATTGTGATGCTACTGGGCTAGCGATTCTTCTGATCGTCGATCTCTTTTTGTTTTTTTTTTTGTGTGTTTCTTGGTTCTCTTATTTCTTGGAAAACTAACAAATAGACAACAGTTTCTCGTTCGAGTGCAGAGCCTGAGTTGCGTGCTATGGCTCTTATGACAACAGAGGTTACTTGGCTACAATGGTTGCTTGAGGGTTTTGGTGTTTCTGTTTCTATACCGACTCCTCTTTTGTCTGACAGTACAGGTGCTATTAGTATGGCTCGTGATTCGGTGAAGCATGAACTTAGTAAACATGTTGGTGTTGATGCTTTTTATACATGAGCACTGGTACAAGATGGTATTGTTGCTCCTCGGTACGTGCCCTCAGAGATTCAGTCGTCGGATTTATTTACAAAGGCACAGACCGGAGTCGGACACATGTTCTATCTCTCCGAACTCAGTGTTCTTGATCCACCCTGAGTTTGAGGGGCGAGGTGTTGTAAGCAATTGATATTGCGGGGAATGTATTGCATTGAGCCTCTAGGGCAAATACATAAGGGTACAAGACTTAGGGGGTCAGGCACCTCCCCAATACATATGACAGTCCGAGATCACATATCCTAACCTACCAAATATACTCTAACATCCCCCGCAGTCGCAGCGGTAGCAACATGAACTAACAGACTAGAGAATAATGGAGACATATCCCCCCCCGCAGTCGGAATGCCGGTGCGAATGTTTCGACTGGAGCTCATGCAGATGATAGCCCTTTAGTGCCAAGGTATCCGAGGTTGAGGTGGACGTGATCGAAGCCGTGGAGGAGGGGTGGGCCGATCCTAACCCAGCGCGGTTGTCCGGGGTGGCGTCGTGTGGTCGACCGGAGACGCCGAGTGGTTGGCCAGAGTGCCGAGTGGCCGCGGGTAGGCGGCAGCTTCTGGTGGCATGTGTCAGCAGGACGATGCAACTAGATGACACCGGTGAAAGTGGGGTTGAAGAGCGTGGCTTGTCTTCCTGCAGCACATAGGCGGCGGTGCCCGTGAGCTTGCGGCATGAAGCACTCGGAGTAGTAGCGCTGAATCGCCGACCAGAGGCGCTAGGGGGCGCCAAGTGGCCGATCGGAGGCGCCGAGTGGCCGATCGAAGGCGCCTGGAGGTGGTGCCGAGTCATTGACCGACGGCGTTGGGGCACCGAGAGGCCGATCAGAGGCGCCTAGAGGTGGTGCTGAGTCGCCGACCGGCGGCGCTGGGGCGCCGAGGTGCTGATCAGAGGGAGAAAGTGGTCAGCCGGGGGTGTCAGGTGGTCGTCCTGGGCACGGAGGGGCGGCGACACCGGCGGTAGACGCTTGATCACGGGCTGATGCAGCCTGGGGGGGCATAGCAACAACCTTGTCCTTTGGGAGTGTCGACGAGGAAGCGGCGACGAACGGCTAGGCTACGCAAACCCGATCTCTAATCAGGAAAATAAAAGAAACACAACAGCAAGATGAACCTCTTGGTACAAACTCGGATGCNGAATTCTATTATCATACTCGGATGCTGGGTTATTTGGAAGCACCGTAACGATTGCGTGTTCAATGAAGCTACACCCAACATTGGGTGTGTGCTGGCCATGGCCAAGGAAGAGCTCCAATGGTGGTGTCTAGCAGGGGCTAAGGGGCTCACCCTGCTCACTGCTAGGGATGTAGAAGATGGAGATTAGATCCTCTTCTCCTGGTCGGGTCCTGGCTTTTCTGTAATAGGCGATCTGATAAAGGTTTTAGTGAGTGTGTGTGTCTATGTATCACTCTTTCTCCTCCTATTAATATAAAGATACGCAGCTCTCCTGCGTGTTCGAGAAAAACCTCATGGTACAAACTTGGGTGCACTTAGCCTGAGACCCCCAACCACACCTTATCGTCATCTCATCTACCGTCGGTCAGAAAAGACAGGGGGAGAGAGGCAGTGCAGACTGCAGAGAGGGGCTGGGCCTGGCGGGTGTGCAACCGGAGCGGTGCCTCCAGTCCAGCGCGGCAGGTCGGCGACTCGGCGGTCCCATGGGCCACCCCCGAAGCTGCATCCGCGCGCTCAGGCAGCGACAAAGGCGGCGATAGGGGAGGTAGGGGCGGCGCCGACGGACCCACGAGCCTCCCCTGTAGCCCCAACCTCGCGCTAGACAGTAGCGGCAGAGGCGATATTGGGGGAGGAGGGTGCGACCTCAACGCCGGCGCGGAGAGGGCTAGCAAGGGAGGGCGTGGTGGACGGGGTGGGGCGAGGAGGCCCTGATCTGTCCGGCGATGGATCTCGACGAGGGTGCCGCCGCCGCCGATGTCAGCAAGGATGCGACTACCTGGCCTGATTCCGACGTCTCCAGTGGCGCGGCAGCCCAACACCCCCAAAGTTTCCTCCGCAACCATGGCTCGCGCCCAAGGCAGCGGTGGCAACGGCGCAAGAGGAGGGGTGGCGCTGGGTTGGGTGCGCAGAAGGCCGGTGAGATCGAACCAGCCACGGGAGAGGTAGGCCCTGGTCGACCACTAATCCACGATCCTACGAAGGTGCTGCCCCCAGCGGAGATCATCTCCCCAGGGGCGGCGCACAGGTAGCGGAAGCGGAGACATAGGGTTTGTAACTAATCTCTTGACAAGAGACTTGTATCTTACTATTAGCTAAGCTTTAATTTAACTAGCTAATTTTAAAATCGGGTTCTAAGAGCATCTCCAAGAGCTCTTGTATCCTGTAACGTAAATTTGGAGGTTGAATCCCTTTTGTAAAAATAGAAAAGCACCTAGATCTATAGAGTAATCCAAGAGACTAGGTAAAAGTTATTGACTAGCTATATTCAAATGGGTCCACGTCAGCAGTTGGCTATATTTCTGGCCGGTGCCCTTGCGACGCGATCCTTGGGCTGTTGCGCCGCAAGCGTTTGGCCGCCGTCTTGCCGCCCGTGCGATGAATCGGAGGCACAATGAACGGATCATGTTTCTGGCCGCCGCCTTGCGCGCATGCGAGGGAGCACCGTAGCCCAGACCTGCGACGGAGCACCGCAGCATGCGTAGCGCGTGCCGTTGCATCAACGCTGGCTCTTCGGCAACTCATCCACGCCTGATCATCCTGCCGCATCAAGGCTTCATAATCCACGAGCTTCTGTGGCCGGAACGCGAATCGCCTGTGGAGCCAGTTGCTGAACCATCACGAAGCTGATTGTTGAGCCATCAAGTGCAGACCAATCACGAAGCTGATTGCTGAACCATCAGATCACAGGAAACACAAAACAGTATAGAAGTCTCAGCTTTCATCATCCACGAGCTTCCTCGGGGCCGTGGCGGACAGTACATGGATACTACGGCGGCGCAGGCGACTGGATCCGCTTCGATTCGCTCCCTGAGTAGACAAATCTTGGCGGCAAATACCTGGGGCGAGGAGCTAGCAGCGGTGCGCGTCAAATAGCCAGCGCGGGAGGCGGGAGAGGGAAGATTCGCGCGCGAGCGGCGCGCGAGGCGAGCGATGGCTAGCGATGCAGGCTCGGCAAAGATACCGAGGGGAGGCCGGCGGATAGCGAGCGTGGATGGATACCGAGTCATTTGCCGAGTCTGTTGGAAGCGATTTTTTCCTCCTTTTTTCTTTTTTTAGCTAACCAACCAATTATACAAGAGCTCTTGGAGATGCTCTAACAGCCTCTCCATCCAACTAGCTATTCTATCTAGTTCTCTAAATCACTCGTCCTGCTAGCCAAATTTACCTAACTAGATCGGCTAGCCAAAGGAAAAGTTAAATGACTAGTCTGTTGGTTCTCCACCACTTGAATNNAATGACTAGCTAAATGAGAATTTGGCTAGTGTGATTTGAAGAGACTCTTGGAGATGCTCTAAGCAATTGATATTGCGAGGAATGTATTGCATTGAGTCTCTAGGACGAATATATAGGGGTGCAAGACTTGGAGGTAAGGCACCTTTCCAATATATATGGCAGTCCATGATTACGTATCTTAACATACCAAATATACTCTAACAGGGGTGTTAGATTTTTAGATAATGGATAAACATCCGGCCTCTATGAAACGTATACGACCCAATTCTATTACAAAATTCAGCAATCACTGCTGGTAAAACCAAAGAGGGAACAAAAAAAGAGTTTAATCTAAGCCAATCTAATGTTATTCATCCATCCGAAGTTGGCATGTTCCAAGGCGATGATCTCCAAGGTTGAGCTCGCCTTCAAAAATATTCTTTTTGTCGTCTCATCTTGTTGTAGCTGTGACCAAAATCGAAGCCAGAATGTCCCCCTAAAAATGGCCTTAAAAAAAGAAGAGTATCTGATGTTGTCAAAAATAATATCATTCCGACATCTCCAAATAGTCCAACAAATTGTTGATATCCCCACTAAAATATTATGCTTGCTTTGACTATCTTGAGCTGCGAGCCATCTTCCTAGCATATGGGAGATGGACCTAGATGGAGACAGACCAGTAGCCAAAAAAATCATGTGCCAGATTACTTTTGCATGATGACACTCAAAAAAGAGATGCTGGATTGTTTCGTTCAGATTACAGAAACAACATTTTTGGCTTCCCTTCTAATTTCTTCTCGCTAGGTTATCTTTTGTGAGAATCACTCTTTTTGAGAAACCACAAGAATATTTTTACACACAACAGGGGTGTTAGATGTATATGTATTCTTGTATAACCCCATTGTATAAGGGGTCTCTGTGTATATTTACAGACACATGTACCTGTATATATTTGGGCCTAGTGCCCCTCTTATGAATATAAGTGCTATTCATAACAGACACATGTTGCGAGAGTTAAATATCGATGTTGCAACTGTTGTTTGTGTATGTTGCGCAGCGGGTGTTGTATGAAACACAATGTTCATGCTTCGACTGAAATTTTCTATCCCGGGGTCGGATGGCATGGTCATTTTTAACTTGTTTCTTAGTGTTGCAAACATTAATGTCTAATGTTGCAGATGTTATTTTTCAATGTTGCGACGTAGCGTCTCATCAGAAATTTCCCATCCGATTTCCGAGCACAAGCAGCTCAGTTTATGAGTTAATCCTTCTGAACACATATAGTTATTACTTTAGTCCTAATATGGACAGTCCGGTCACTATATTACGACCAAGTATGCACAATCTTTACTAACAAAATATTAAGATAAACCCTTTTACCTAATATGTACATACTTGAGTTTGATAAAGTTAATTATTTCAATTACAGCCAAGATGTGTGTACATAAATCATTATACGCATGCACTACATTTACGCCACGTTTACTAAATGTTTGATGAGTGGTAGGAGTATTCTTTTTTGGATGTGATTGAATTTCATTCCTGATTTGTGTTTTCTTTCGTTTTGTGATTGTACATGTTATTATGCATGCCTAGTTAGCATATATCTCCAAACTAGGAGAAGGAAGCTGACTAACTTTTAGGTACAAATTTACTTTTCAGATGTTTGCAAGATATCACAGACCTCCAGATAGTGTATTATACCAGATGCACGACATGGTTCATGAGCTTGCAAGATTAGTCGCAGGTGATGAAATTACTAGCTTTGATCCTACCAGGAAGTGGAACCGGACGTCAAGTAAAATTGACAAGTGCCGATATATGTTATTTTGGACACCACCTGGTTTTGTTTCTTCTGGGGTCGATCTCAGGGGCAGTGGCAGGGTGGAAACTTCATCGGTTGCAGATTATGGGTCTGTACCCCGTACGACTAGAGCCCTCCATTTCAAGATATGTAGAGAAATTCAGATCGATCCAGCAGAGTCTATGAAGAGCGCTAAATTCTTGCGTGTGCTGGACTTCAGTACATGTACTGTTGCAGATCATCCTTACTCTGTTGGCAGTTTTAGACTACTGAAGTTCTTGAATATCTCAGGCATGCAAACAGAGAAGCTACCGAAATTCTTGAGCTCCTTGCATGGTTTGCTATCACTCAACCTTTCAGAAAACACGTGCCTGGTTGAACTTCCTAGGTACATTTGTGAATTTCACGAGCTGCAATATTTGGATTTACACAACTGTTCTAATCTTAGAGAGCTGCCAGAAGATATTCACAAACTCAAAGAGCTGCTGCACCTGAACCTCTCACATTGTTTGCAACTTCAAATGCTTCCTTTATTGTTTGGTGGGCTTCAGAAGCTTTCCTTCCTCAACCTGTCACATTGTTATGAACTTCAAATGCTGCCTGCTTCTTTCAGTGCTCTTTCAAATGTAAAAGATCTAAATTTGTCATTCTGCTGCCAATTGAGAGAACTGCCTACTAGGTTATTTGAGCACATGGTGAAGCTGGTAGTTTTGAATTTGTCTGGTTGTACCTCTCTTCAGGGTCTTCCTGAGTTTCGTGGCAATGATGGTGGCCGCCTCATGCTGGAGGTTTTGGAGATATCAGATTGTACTAATCTGGCCGCCCTTCCCGAATCCTGTACCAGACTTTGTGAACTTCGGTGTTTAAATCTTTCAGGTTGTTCTAGAATTCGAAACTTTCTGGATTTGATTCCATCCTGGAAATTTGATAAGTTGGAGTACTTGAATATCTCCGGGGTTGGCGCAAAAGGTGATTCTGAAGCTCCAGGAACCTCTGCAGGAAACGCAGACAGTTCAGAAGATCCCATCAGAGAGCTAGAGCTAGGTATGCTGCAAGAGGATATCTTCACCCAGGGTTTGGTTTGTCTCAAGTACCTATCAGTTGGTGGCTTCACAATCTTCTCAGAACAAGGCATTGCAAGGTTGGTAGACCTTCTGACCTTGCCCAATTTTGATGTTCGGCGACAACATGGTGACAACCGCAGCAATATCATGCTTCTCCAGCAAATCCTGGATCTCACACATCATGAGTTAAACATCAAGTGCCTTGAGAATGTGAAATCACTAGAGGAAGCAAAGCAACTGAAATTGGATAGGAAGCAACAGCTACATTCGTTGAGTTTTCAATGGTCTCCATTAGATGCTGGGTCTTCTGTGGAAGATGAACGTCAAGCAAATGCTGCAGTGCTGGAACAATTGAGGCCCCATCAGAATGTACAACGCCTCTCAATAAAAGGCTATGGTGGCACTGCATTTCCAAATTGGATGAACGAAATAAATGAAACACTCCCGAATCTGGTGAAGATTGTTTTGTCTGATATCAAGGGATGTGATTCTATTCCTATAATTGGGTCTCTGCCAAATCTGCAAGAAATTGAAATTATTAATATGCCATTGCTTCAACAAGTAAACCTTGTACCGTGCAAGAAGTTAAGAAGCCTGACACTGGTTGCTCTACAAGAAAACACCACTGTACTTTTATTTGGTGAATGTGATAGGGAATTAAGTCATGCCCGTGATGCGGACGACAGAGAATCAGGAGAAGAGACAGAAGAAGAGCAAGTGAAAAGAAAGGGTGCTGCAGCAGCCCTTCTAATTAAGGTCAAGGGCTGGTTGAAAGCTCCAAGATGTGGTACGACGAGAGGAATAAATAGAACGCAGGACATTGGTGCCGGAAATGACCCACCAGCAGTTACTAGGCCGACACTGACTTCGGGTCCACCATCTAATGAAAGAAGAAAACAAGCAGCAGTCCCTACGCTTGGTTATTTGAAGATTGAAAGGTGCCAGAAACTAAAACTGCGTCCTTATATCCCAATGTGTGAAGAGTACTACATCAAAGATAGCAGTCTCAGTCTGAATGATACATGGAAACATGTTAAAGGCATCCAGCAATATACAGATGATCTGTATTCAACACCCATATTAAAATCAAAGATGACTGTGGAAGGGTGCTCCAGAGATAGTTTAAGACCATGGCTGAGAGTTATTGAGCCCAACTTGGATGAGCTAGTTATTGTTAAAGTCAACTGGTACGAATGGAACTTTTTGTATTCCGAAACATTCGGCCGGGAGTTTGGTTTTGGAACCGTTCGGAAACTTAAGATGATAGGAGATGGTGTCTACTTCCTTTATCCTAGATGGATCCCGGTATTCACATCACTACAAGAACTAGAATTCGATGGCATCAGCTACATCAATGGTGACTTGTCTTCTCTGAGCAAATTGACCAAATTGGAAAAGATTAGTATACCATCATTCGTTGGAGTAGAAAAACATGTCGAAAAGGAATATATCGAAAAAGAATTTGCCGTTCACCATATTCCATACGTCAATACAAAAAGGGTAAGTCGTGCCCCTTTTCTGTTTGAAACTTAAGAATTACTCCCTCCGTCCCAAAATAAATGCAATTTTAGTATTGGACACATAAACCAATGTTAGGTGTAAAATTATAGAAATGCCCCTTGTTTTTTTGAGAAGAATCTAGACATTGGCTTGTCTTTTGTGAGAAACATTTAGACATTAATTTGTCTTTTGTGTGAGAATGTTCTGGATACTCTTGTTTTTTATCATAGATGAGTCAAAGTTGCATTCTTTGTGAGACAAATTTCAAACTCTAGATATGCATTTATTTTGGGACGGAGGACTCCGGTTTTTATTAGGAGTTCAAAAAATAAGAGTTATGCCCGTATTCATTTTTCCTATGTGACCGTCTTAACAAAGGTCAAACTTGTCTTACTCCTACAAACAATTTACACTGAAATTAAAATTGAGCTCTTTTACGGTACTCCATACTACTCTATACTAGTATCTAAAAAGGANCTAGTAAAGAAAGATCGTACGGTTGAGATTAATTGTATACTACTCGAGACATTGACAGTAGTATACTAGTATATAGTTAGTAGTATAGTAGTATAAGAGTATTTTGGGAAAATATTAATGGTAAAATTGAAATATTTATATTTTAAACAATCACTTTGGTCCTTGATATATATTTTTGCGTTTTCAAGCTTTAATTCTATTTTTCATCCAAATAAAATTACTAAATTACCATTTACTTATAGAGATTTATACTATATATCACTCATTGGTAGTATGGAGTACTGTAAAAGAGCTCAAATTTGACCTTTCCCCCCTCCACGTGCTCATCCATCCTAACCCTATGCACAATGGCGGACCGCGGACCACTGTACCTCTTTTACACAGTCAAATGAGGAGCTCTTTTTCCTTACCCACAAAAAGAGTAAAATACAAGGATGATCCTCAAACTTGTCTCGAGGCGTCATCTATGTCCCTGAACTCAAAAAATATATTTTTAGATCTCTAAACTTGTCTGGATGTGTCATTTGGGTACATAAACTCTTGAGATGCATCTTCAGGTCCTCGAACTTGCCTCAGTGTGTCATTTGAGTCCCTAAACTCCCAAGATGAATTTTTATGTCCTTAAAAATCACCATTAATTGTATTCAGAATGGACTTTTATTAAACTATTTTTTCAGCCAATTTATTTAAAAAACTTACCACTAAGATCATTTTAAATCTAAATTAGCTACTTATTCATCATTCTCATCAAGGGTTAATCAAGACAACTGGATCATTAAAAATCAACTGTGCATATTATAGTTTTCTAGTTTAACATGGAAATATTAATGTTAATCTTGAATATTTCCTACTAAATAATTATATTTTGGAAAATAGTTCTTTTACATTTTCAAAAAAATCAAAATAGCACATTAAACTTAAAATTGCAAAAGAATTTTTCATTAACTCAAAGTAGCAAAAGAATTTTTCATTAACTCAAAGTAGCAAAAGAACATCTTTATTAAATTAAAATTAGCATATTGAGAGTTTAGGGACATGCATGACATCTCGGGACAAGTTTATGGACCTAAAAATACATTTTGAGATATTAGGGACCTATGTAATATCCTAAAACAAGTTTAGGGATCTAAAAATGTATTTTGAGAATTTAGAGACCTAGATGCAAGTTCAGAGACCGATGGTGTATTTTACTAAAAAGAACATGTCCTTAGGAGGTGTAAGGAAATATTATAGAATTATATTTTTAGGTCTTAAATTTTATACAACTAATGTAAAGGGCAATAGACTTATATTGGGAACACCGCCACCCTAAGGACATGTTCCACTGTGCCTCAACGGCAACTCTGGGCTTGGAGTTGCAAATTTTTTCATCTTCCTTTGACCACTGATTAGAGATATTAAATAAAGTCAGTTTAGAAAACTACCTCCACAATCTCTTGTAAACTCGCGAGACGAATCTAATGAGGCCTTTGACCGCACGATTAGAAAATGATTATTGTAGCATTACGGTAGTAAATCATGGATTAATTAGGCTCACCAGATTCGTCTCGAAAAGTTACGCTTATATGTGAAGAGGTTTTGCAAATAGATTTTATTTAGTATTCCATGAATATGAGATTTTCTTTAATGTGATAGGTGGAAAGTTTTGCATAAGGCAAAGAAACATGGCCTGAGTGGTCATGATGTCGGCTGCCATGGCATCATCTGTGTCGCTAGCTCTATGCCTTCCACCACCTAGGTTGGATGGGACCATGGGAGGTAGGGAATAAGGGTGGAAATCCTAACCATCCCCCTACTCGGCCCTTGTCCTATTTCATAGGTTGCATAGCCCAAGTTTTCATGTCGCGGGATGGCTATAGCTGTTTTCGAAATAAGCCCCTAGGTTCTATTAATCTATGTAAAGTTCAGTCCATGTAATTTCATAATTTTGTTAATGTATTCAAAACTTGGTTTCATTGTTCAAAAGCCAAATGATAAGAAGACTGCTTATCTTTTTACTCAGGTCCCTCGGATCATTGATAAGGACTAAATTTGCACGAAATGTAAATGTGTGCATACAAATACTATTGTCTCTAAATTTTCATATTCGTGCACTCTTTTTATCCCGTCGCAATGCATGGCCATATGTGCTAGTGAATTTAAATTGGGAAACATCATTTCCCAACAATGTATATCCCTTTAGGATATCTTAATTTTGATGTACATATTGATAACTGCAATTATTTGGAATTATATAATTACATGTAGAATTTATCACAAATGAATGTTGATAACTAATATATGCATTGAAATTAATAAATTCAGTGTTACGAAATTTAATAAATGGTCCTACTACAGTCAATTCCAGCATATTATTAATTATTTAATTTCTTTTTCATGTGGTACATTGCAGGTGGCAGTTTTTAGTGTAAAACCAATTCAAGAGCATGGAATATGTTTCTCCAGTAACTTCTCTCTTCTATACAAACACCTTGACTACAAAATTAATGAACTAATTATCCAAAACCTTGAGAAAGTGGAGAAAGCAGAGGAAGTAAGCGAACACAATGAGTTGTCCCAGTATCAGCAACTGCAGTCACTGAGTTTGCTGTGGTCCAGATTCAATTTAGCGCTGGATTCAAGCATAGCTATTGACATTTCAGTTCTTGAAAAGCTCCAGCCTCATGGGAACCTAGAAACACTTGACATTGGAGGCTATAGGGGTGCTAAATTTAGCTCTTGGGTGATGAATATAAGTTCTGCCCTTCCAAATCTTGTGATAGTTAAGCTGTCTGACATGAAAAGCTGCGACCATATCCCTAAAATGGGCCAACTAAGGCACCTGGAAGTGCTGCACATCTCTAATATGCCTGGCGTCAGAAAAGTGGGTGCTGATATATATAGGTCTGACACACCATTCAGGAAACTGAGAGCACTTACACTTGAGAGTATGGACAACCTGGAGGAGTGGACAACAACACCACTAACTCAGGATGAACAGCAGCTTCAGAAAAATGACAGTGACGGAATGTTTCCTAATCTCCAGGTGCTTGCCGTTATAAACTGCCCCAGACTGAGATTTGTTCCGGCTTTCCCAGGAAGTCAGATCTGTACCATCGAAGGAAGCAGCGATGTGCTTTCATCTGAGCAATACTTTGGAAGTTCAAACTTAACATCATCGACCTTGGAAATAAAGAACTGTGGCTTTTCTCCAGATGCTCTCCAATTTCTAAAATTCATCGTTAATCTACATCAACTGAGTATTCATTCCTGCACCGATCTTGTCACCTTGCCAGATACCATCCGAAGCTGCTCCTCTCTCAGGAAACTTGACATAGTAGAATGTCAGAATTTTTCTTCTCTACCGGAGTGGCTTGGAGAACTCACGTCACTACAGGAGCTGACAGTGCATGCTGCTAAACTGGAGCTTTTGCCCCAATCGATCCGATACCTGACTGCTCTGGACAGGTTAGTTCTTAAGGAGTGCAACTGCAGAATCCTCGGGCGTTGCTCACTGGGTGAGGACTATGACAATATTAAACACATCAAGCATCTATGTTATGAACCTATGGTAAATTATCAGCCCTGCCCTCTCCCTTCTTTTTTCCCTATAGAATATTTTTCTTATTTGACCATTGCAATATATATAAACATATGGCAGCTTATTGATGTGACAAATAATATTTCTCTGTAGTATGCATTATCATTGGATATAACTTTGCATCCTCTTGTATAAATTAATTTTACCCCAGACTGATTTGTCCTTACATGCTCATGCTTTACTACTGTTTCCTCTTGTTTCTGGAAGGTGCCCAGACCTGTTGTTTCCTTCCGGAGAAGTGGTGCTCACATTACTGAACTGCAAATTGAGCAGCTTCATCGTATACGCAGCGCAGAGGAAGCAGAGAATTTTGACTTGATAGGGAAGAAGAATCTACGTTCACTGAGTTTAGACTGGGGTGATGTCTTACTCTTACCTAATAAGGATGTTTTCGTGAAACTTCAGCCCTATGATAGCCTCGAAACACTTCTTATAAAGAACTACAGTAGTGCTGACTTCCCTTGCTGGGTGTCTTCGCTCACTAACCTTGTGAAGCTGGAGCTATCCCATGTGCGAATTGAGCATCTGCATCTGGATCAGCTACAGAGCCTAGAAGTGCTGTGCATTTCATGGTTACAGAGCCTGGGGTCCAAAGTTTGCATCTCGTGCACCGAACCACTTAGAAAGCTCAGAAGAATTGCTATGTCCGAATTAACCAACCAGGAGTTTCAGATATCCATGGAGGGGCGGGGTAGCGATGAAAATCTGTTCCCAGGTCTTCAGGAGTTGGAGCTATACTGCTGTGCTAAGTTGAAGTTCGAACCATCAATCCCAAGGAGCGCCAGGTACATCCTATCAGGCAGGGAATTAGGACCAGGTGAAAACTTAATTTATCGGACGGCAACAGATAAAGACCTCTGTCCATCTTTCCAGCGAATCATGGGGTCACCTATGCCTGCATCATTATCCAAAATGGAGATCAGGAGCATCGTAGGATTGTTATCGACGTCGTTGGAGGGTTTTCGACACTTTGACATTGCGGAATTGACTATCAACAACTGTTTCAGAGAGATACATTTGCCAGAGAGCATTCGAGGGTGGAGTTCCCTCCAGAAGCTGGAGATATTGAACTGTGAGGATATTAAAACGCTGCCAGAGTGGTTGTCCGAGATCACCTCCCTCCGGGAGCTCAATGTGGACTTTATGAAGACTTTACCTACATGCATCCTACACCTTACCGGACTGCAGACCTTAACACTGTTAAAATGTGGAACAGCGTTCGAGAAACATTACAAATTTGGAGAGGGCAAGAACTTGCTGGAACATATTCCAAATGTGCGTATCGAGAGAATGATATGGTCAGAGAATCAATTATAGATTCTGAGACCACTCCCCCACCGTTGTTAGCGTCCATGGATGCTTGGAGATACAAGTCTGGTAAGACCGTAAGAGATTTCCCATTTCCTTCCTTTTCTGAATTTTGACCCTGCTCTGTTCAAAATGTGAATGAACTTAAGTACAATACTCGTTGGTGTCATTAGACAAGC
>JAZFNS010031871.1:0-12276 GCA_037127165.1 Alloteropsis angusta | reverse complement strand
GTCGCGCGATATCCCGGTCCTTTTAATAAGTTGACCAAAATACTGCATTCACGAAGAGAAAAGGTGATTACTTGAGCGCTACTCTACCCTTGAAATAAAAAAATAAAAGATGGTCTACTTGCTTATATAAATTAGGATGCCACGAGGGGCCGAGGTGGAAATTTCCTTCGGACCCAATTCGGAATCGAAGGATGCACGCCCGTAGCACGTGAGCTCCAGCTCTAAACCCTCGTCTTCCCCTCCCAAGCAAATCCCACCCCACCTTTCCCTCGCCGCCTAGCCCGAAACCCTAGCCGCATTAGCGGCCCTCACTGCCGCATCGCTCTAAATCCAGCCCCCTTCGGCGCCGCCGGGACCGCCGGAGAGGAGGCCATGGACGACGTGTGCGAGGGGAAGGACTTCTCCTTCACGGCGCAGGAGGAGGGGGTGCTCCAGCTGTGGAAGGAGCTCGACGCCTTCCACGAGCAGCTCCGCCGCACGGAGGGCGGCGAGGAGTTCATCTTCTACGACGGTCCCCCCTTCGCCACGGGCCTGCCCCACTATGGCCACATACTCGCCGGCACCATCAAGGACGTGGTCACCCGCCACCAGTCGATGCGGGGGCGGCACGTCTCGCGGCGGTTCGGGTGGGACTGCCACGGCCTCCCCGTCGAGTTCGAGATCGACAAGATGCTCGGCATCACCAACCGGCAGCAGGTGTTCGACCTCGGCATCGGCAAGTACAACGAGACGTGCCGCAGCATCGTCACCAAGTACGTCTCCGAGTGGGAGGCCGTCGTCACGCGCACGGGGAGGTGGATTGACTTCAAGAACGACTACAAGACCATGGACCTCAACTTCATGGAGAGTGTATGGTGGGTGTTTGCGCAGCTCTGGGAGAAGGACCTTGTGTACAGGGGCTTCAAGGTCGCTTCTCTAACCTCGCACATGGCTAATTTGAGTCTGTGTACTTAGCTGACTTCTGAGTTAGTTGAAAAAAGCCCAACAATACTGTGTTAGTTGAATTCAGATCGACAAGCTTAGGATTCAGTGAACTTGAAGCTTAATGGTGCTTTTATACTTATCTTATTTTCGGTTTAAAATTTCTATGTGTTGGTTAGGTTCATATGCTACTATCAGCATATTGCAATTTTTTTTGCAGCATCTCAATGCGATAGTACATATCATCACATAGTTAATATGCTGTGCTGAAAATCCACAATTTTCATTGTTTAGCTTTATATATTACTATTGTCATCCTGCTTGATAGCTTCTGTAAGGGAATGCTTCATTTCTCTGGGTCTTGTGGACGTGCCTATGTATTTAAGGGTGGGGTGGGGTTGTCATCTTAGAAATTTGTATTGATGATTCTAGGGTAATCTTTGTGATGTAGTTACCAGTACCACTAATGTACAACAAATCTTATTTCTGCACAAGTTGGCTTATCATCCTTGTTGAGATAGGAGAATAAACGTACATGGTACTTGGCAATAAGTTGTAATCTCTATGATTATAAGTGGATCTCAGTTATGTTTTTGTTTATTGCAATGCAAGGAATCCCTTAAAACCTCCTGAATTCTGTTTCTTGTTCCAGGTGATGCCTTACAGCACGGGATGCAAAACCGCACTGTCAAACTTTGAGGCAGCACTGGACTATAGGGTTGGTTATTTGGCTTCCTTGCTGATCCAGCTAATTTTGCTGTTTCACTTTATGGTGACTGATTTTTAAATTGTATCATAGACTGTTCCTGACCCAGCGGTTATGGTATCCTTCCCTATTGTTGGTGATGCGGACAATGCAGCTCTTGTTGCATGGACTACAACACCCTGGACACTTCCAAGTAACCTAGCATTATGTGTCAATGCCAATCTCACATACGCAAAGGTTGGTACTTATCAGCTCAGCATGCTGTCTGCCTATTTTGCTCCATGTCTACAAGCTACCCCTGGTTGTTTTGTTATTATTCATGCCCTTCTCTATTTTTACTGTTGTCTGAGGAAGCTTGCACTGTGTACAAACAGGTTAAGGATAAGTCAAATGCAGCAGTATATATTGTTGCGGAATCTAGGCTTGGACAATTGCCAGTTAAGGCCAAAGCTTCAGGAAAGAAGCAAGCACCTTCAAAGGGAAGCAATGCTGAAACTGTTCAGGATGGTTTGGATAAGGAATCATATGAGCTGTTGGCAAAGATTCCTGGGTCATCCTTGGTTGGCTTAAAGTGAGTACATCTTTTGAATTTTTACTAATCTTGTAGTTGGTCTTTCTTTCATCTGATCAAGTATCCGGTTTATGTGTTTTACATCACATGATCGCCAGTTGCCTGCACTTCTGCGACTCTGCAAGCGTTCTGTAGAGCGTGTGAACTGGAATTTGCAATGCTATTTAGTTGGGTTGTGGCTCGAATATAAACTCTTCCTTAGACCAGCTTCTTGTAATTTTGTTAACTTAGTCTGTCTGAGCAAAGTAGTCCATATAGCTTGTGATTTGGACGTTCAACTGTAATTCGAGAAAATTGCTGTGTGTGGATACCTTGCACTGATAACTAGCTTACTCAAACAATGGTTCCATGCAGTCTGCTAGAATTTTAGAAGTAATGGAATTATTCACTACCACTCGAGTGTTAGTTGCTGAAGATTGTTTGAGAATATCGATTTCATTGGATTGACAAGAATTGGAGTATATTTGGAACTTCTTTTTATTCTTCCACTGTTGCCTTCTGTTTGCAGATATACTCCACTGTTTGATTTTTTCATGGAACTTCAAGACACAGCCTTTAGAGTGATTGCGGATAACTATGTCACCGATGATAGTGGAACTGGTGTTGTCCATTGTGCGCCTGCTTTTGGTGAAGACGACCATCGTGTTTGCCTTGCTGCTGGGATATTTGAGGTTAGGTTTTTTATTTTTTACTTCATGAATATCCAGACTAACTAATATGCCACTAAGGTATTCAGCCCTGAGAGAAAAGAGAACATCACTAAACCAGGAAACTTGTTTTCAGAAACACAGGGCCGTAACACTATTTTTAATTAACGTGATACTACCAAACCACTGATGATGTGACAGGACAATTTTATTTGGAAAGTGGAAATGGTAGCACCATACGTCCACCCTTACCACTATTGACACTAGAAAATCAATGAGCATGCTAAAGGCTTGAACACTCTGTTTTTCCAACACCTCTCTAAGCCTGTCCTTTTCTTCTAAAGGATCTTGTTTTTCTAACACCTCTACGCACATTTAACTTATTCAATATAAAGTTCAGTAATCTTCACAATTTCACTTGGAATTATGGGACTTTGTATTCATTTTCCTTATTGTTACAATGTTGTTGTTTTATCAATGGATACACTTTATTACACTGCTTCTTCGACCGATGTAAACCATCACTGTTGATGTTGAGGCTGCTAGATCCCGTAGGTTGTAGCTGTTGTCAGAGGAAGGGCGGGGGCTTGGTTCCCGGCGGCGGCGACCGCGGGACGCTGTCCTGGCGTCCAGCGTCCGATGCAGGGGGTTGAGCGGAGCGTATGTCAGTTACAGGGAAGGAGGGAGAAGCGCACAGAAACAACTGGCAAAAGGGACACCCGAAGATCCAAATGATCTTCAGCATAACCTCTCCATTACTTCAATCTAGAATTTATACTCATACATAGGCAACTGCCACTACCCCTAGCGACAGGCAGTCTAGTAGGCAATCTAGTAATTACAGGAACACGGCGCGACACGGACGAGGTGACTGCGAATTCTAAGTCGCCGTTCAACCACTGTCCCTAGCGCGTCGCTGATACACAATTCCAGTCATAACAGTTGATGGGATGCAATGGTGCCTATCTGATTTCTTACCCTTGTTCTCAATCTGGAAGAATGGTTGTTATCTAGGATGAGTTGTTTTATACATCTTCGTGAATGAGTTTTTTTATACGTCTTTGTTCTGTACACTCTATCTCTGGATAGTTGTTTATTCTTACGCAAGCATGATATTGTTTAAATAGTTTATCTGATTTTGTCCTTTCCAATGGCTTCACATGCAGACTGCTGGACTTGTTGTTGCTGTTGATGATGATGGGTGCTTTATTGAGAAAGTTTCTGATTTTAAAGGGCGATATGTCAAAGAAGCTGACAAGGATATCATTAGTGCTGTCAAGGCAAGTTGTTGTTTCATTTTCCATGGACTCAAATCTCTAGTCTTTAGTAACCTTTGCCTGTAGTTGCTCAACCATATTCCTGCAACTATTATCTACATATCTCATAGAATGTTCAATAAGACACAAATTGTCAAGTTTATAATGTTAGGTGACTGTTATTTTTAATTTCTTGAGGATTGCACTCTGAAAAGTGATAAACAACATGAACAGGATAAAGGAAGACTGGTCAGTAAAGGGAGCATTGAGCACTCTTATCCATTTTGTTGGCGCTCGGGTACTCCTCTCATTTATCGGGCTGTTCCAAGCTGGTAATCTTCTTATACAACAGTTCATATATATATTTTCATATGCTGACAATTGACGATTTTGCCATTCAGCTTGATTTTAAGATTGTATCGATGTGCTGGTTATAATAATGTGACAATCTTGACTGTTACTATTATTTGACATGGAAAGATCACTAAATGGATTTTTTTTTCATCATGTTTAGTGAGCCAGATAGATGAACAATTCCTCCTGATTTTTGTTTCTTCTATGTCCTATTAATATTACTATTACCAATGCTTTTTACGACGTATGTGTTTTTCCTTCGTAATGGTGGCCCATGTTGGATTCCATCTCTAAACCTACTCCAACTTTAATTGGACTAAATGACTTTGTTCTTGTTGTATGTTTCTTCAGTTCATCTGCCATTTACTTCCATTAGTCTTCCTACTGCATTACTTGTAGTTTTTTGACGAATGTAGACCTGCAATGGCTTTTCTGTAGGTTCGTCAAGGTTGAGAAGATTAAGGACCAGTTGCTGGAGTGTAATAAGGAGACCTACTGGGTACCAGACTATGTTAAGGTATTATCTCGAAGTCACTTGTGAATTCAGTGTCACAGGTGAATAGTGTTACTAAACCTTAACAGTACTCTGGCTTTCTAAAAAAAATAATTCAAACCAGTCTGGATTATCTAAAGGTAAACGAGGGTTTGGATGAGGGACCCAGTATAATGAATCACTGGGAATAATTGGTCAGTTCCTTAGATTTTACAGGGTAAATCACTCCTGCAAAAATATGGCGAGCTGAGCAGCTCTTGGAAGTAGTTTCAGCTGTATAAGAAGTTCCATGGTGTTCTGAAATTTTCTTTAACGACAAGATTGCTACTGATGGAATGTTTTTCCAGTCAGTAGACCCTACCAACAAGCTTAGAGCGCTGACAAAAATGTTGCAGGCATTATTGGCATTTTCCTTAACTAGGTGCAGCTTGTGTTTTAAGAGTGCATTTAGGGAGCATTAGAGCAATATTTTGGACAATGCTACCTTATTATGATAAATCCCAGTTTATTCCCATTGGTGTTGGTTTCCATGTACCATTTTGGGCGTGTTTCATAGCCAATTGCATTTGTGCTTGATGTGTCGTTAGCCGCATACGCTGCCGATGCACATATTAGTTTTGCCTTTTCAGTTATGTTTCCATCTCATGTTTCTGATATTTTTCCTGTTTTCATTGTTTGCAATGCATTTATAACTTGATGTATCGCCATGAAACTATTTGGATAGTTTATGTGGTTAATAAAAACATATTCATGAAGGATGATGCAACAGGTTTCTATTTAAACCTACTTTATTCATTAACAATAACAATAACAATGAATCCATGCAGGAAAAAAGATTTCACAACTGGCTTGAAGGAGCTCGTGATTGGGCCGTTAGCAGAAGTAGATTCTGGGGTACTCCACTTCCACTGTGGATGAGTCAAGATGGTGAAGAAATTGTTGTTGTGGATTCCATCGAGAAACTTGAAAAATTATCTGGAGTCAAGGTTAGCATAACTATGCAAGAAAGATCCAATTATTTTTCATATATATTCTTTTGATCTTACAGTATCTTTATCGAAGTTTTGAAACAAGACGAACTTATTATATTCTCATTCTTTGTTGATGAGAATTTCTTGTGCTAAATAATACGGACTTATAATTCTCTAGATTGTCCTAATGTCACTCCCATACTTGTTGTAGTAACTTTTGATTTATCTTTCTAAAATACCATCAGGTCACTGATCTTCACCGACACTATGTTGATGATATTCCGATTCCCTCTAAGAGAGGACCCGAGTTTGGGGTGCTCAAACGTGTTGATGATGTAAGTTTTTTTGGACCATGCATACTAGTGATTCTTATTCACATGTGCTTACACATCTACAGTGATGTCCCGGTACATTTTTCTTGTTGACTTTTACCTTTTCCATTGGGCAGTACAATATTTAGATTGAATATAGCTGTAAATGAGATCTTGTCATAATAGGCTTGAGATGATTCAAGTTCAAAATGTTTGCTCCTATTAATATCTAATAATATGATTGAATGTATTGAATATTTACTTAATAAATAACAATCAAGTTTTTTAATTAGGTTTCTAGGTGGGAAACTCTTGTGGGGTTGTGCCTTCTCTTGTTGCTTAGATTGCAGCACAATCAGATGTTACCATAATTTTGCTGAAGTGGTTGGGACTATGCAAATTCCCTTTGATGATTGAGTTTCAATAGATGGCTGAAACATTACTAAATTTCTGCTGTCATATCAGTGTTTTTTCAGTTATGAAATTGTTTCACTAAGCAATTATGGTTGTTACCCAGGTTTTCGACTGCTGGTTCGAGAGTGGGTCAATGCCATATGCCTATATTCACTATCCTTTTGAGAATAAGGAGCTGTTTGAAAAGAATTTTCCTGGCAATTTTGTCGCAGAGGGTTTAGATCAAACACGCGGATGGTTCGTTACTCTTGTCAGAATAATTGAAAGTTATACAATGAGTTCATTAGTCAGTACTGATTGGAGGGTGCTTTATCTTCATCCTGTTAGTTATATTCTGGCCTTTTGTGATGTTTCATCGTTATATGCTATATATGTTTTTCTTGTGATATATTTGTGCGGATCGTGGGTCACTTACTCACTTATCAAGGCCATATTAAGCCATACTTTCTAGTACTTTGCTCCACTTGGCCTCGAACTCCGCTTCCTTGCTTGTACGGGAGACATGACTAGTATGTTATCGTGATGTTTGTGCTTGAGTGACTTTACTTTCCTTGCTTCATAAGTTGTCAACATATAATTTCTATTATTTTTTTCAAAAATCTTTTTGAATATTTCCTGCCATGGGTGTGATACACCCAAAAGAAGTGAAAACATCTTTCTTTTCTTTAAAGTCGCATCCTTTAAAGTAGAGGTAAAATGGAATAATAAGGACTAGTGATCATAAATAACCAGTGGACGTGATATTGCCTTCTGCTGATATTATACACTAAATGACTTCTAAATTCTTACACTTGATACTTTTGTTCTTTATACTTTTATTTGACCTTACAAAGTTGTTTAATCTGCATCGGTCTACACTTTCGAATATGATCAGAATAGAATCCTCACTATTTTGGGTCCTAGATTTTTATGTCACTAAAAGCCGGTAATTGTGACTATGACAAAGGCTTCAAGCCATCATACCATACTCATTAATGGTGGATATGAGTTACAGCTTTGTGATGTGGCTTCATACTGCAGGTTCTATACTTTGATGGTGCTTTCGACAGCACTGTTTGGGAAGCCTGCATTTAAGAATCTTATATGTAATGGTCTTGTCTTGGCTGAGGATGGTAAGAAAATGAGCAAGAGTAAAAAGAATTATCCTTCACCCATGGATCTCATCAATGAGTATGGAGCGGTATGTGATGCTTGCTTTAAAAAGTCAGTGACTGTCATTGATAGATACATGCATATTTACTCTGTAGTTAGTAATAAATTGGAACTTCTTTTCTTTCAGGATGCTTTGCGACTATATTTGATAAACTCGCCGGTTGTACGTGCTGAGTCTCTACGATTCAAACGTGCTGGTGTCTATGGTGTTGTAAGTTAATTCTTGAAAACTCTGCTCGCTTAATGTCATTTGATCAGGCTACTGGTCTGCATATAAATCCTATGATCAACCATCCAATGCTATTTTGCGTTAATTGCTACCTTGATGAAAAAGATCATGGTCCCCAATTTAACTTGCTTAAAATTTATCAGGTGAAAGATGTCTTCCTCCCATGGTATAACGCTTACAGATTCTTTGTTCAAAATGCAAAGAGACTTGAAGTTGAGGGCCTTGCCGTTTTTTCTCCAATTGATCAAGCGTCACTTCTAAAGTCATCCAATGTGTTAGATCACTGGATAAACTCTGCAACTGAAAGTCTAGTCGGCTTTGTTCACCAGGAAATGGATGCATATCGGCTTTACACGGTTGAATGCTTTACTATTTTTTGTGATTTATGATATTTGTTCCCTTTTAAGATCCTTGTGTCATGACCATCTGATGTAATTTGTTTGCTTTCATATCCCTGCAGGTTGTGCCATATTTGGTAAAATACATTGACAACCTTACTAACATATATGTTCGATTGAATCGCAAACGGTTAAAAGGACGTACCGGAGAAGAAGACTGCAGGATCTCTCTTTCAACGCTGTACCATGTATGTACATGTCCAGTAATGCACAGCTTTCAGCTTCATCTGGCCAATGCTGCTGCAAATTGTATATGGAACTGAAGCCTTTTTTTAAGCTAGCTCATACATCAGTAGTTAAAGTGCCAATTTAATCTGTTCTGCCCATCTACGACTGTATGGCCAATACTGTGCTTTCCATGATGCTGATGTTATTTTCGTTATAGCTTTTTGCTCCCTCACACCTAACATCACCCATTCCATATTTCTGTATTTGCACACATTTATTTCTTCTTTCTCCAGTTTAAGACACTTCGATTATGAAAATGTAGGTTCTTGTTACAACTTGTGTGGTGATGGCTCCATTTACACCATTCTTTACTGAAGTTCTCTATCAAAACCTGCGGAAGGTGTCAAATAAATCTGAGGAGAGCATTCATTTCTGCAAGTTTCCTTCCACAACTGGGGAGGTAGCTGTTTTTCATCTAAACATTCTATGGTCTCATCATTTTATCAGATTGATTTATGGCTTAACATGCAACTCATTCTGTCACATTATCAGAGAGATGAGCGTGTTGAACAAAGTGTAAATAGGATGATGACCATCATTGATCTTGCACGCAATATTCGTGAGCGGCATAACAAAGCTCTCAAAACACCACTCAAGTATGTCCAGCCCCCCTTAAAATTTTCATGTGTATATTTTTTATGATAATGTGCATCATTTGGCATAAATCATGAAATGTGAGGAACTTTTACTGTAGCAGTAGTTATGTACATTGATACAATTTGAGCTGTGTTTTTCAACCCTGTACACAGAACTGGAAGAATATATGTTTGTAAATATCAAGATGTTGAAGCTGCTGAAGTCAGATGAAAATACAGTCTTTGAGTTTTATGCAAAATTTGTTTTCATAATGTTTCAAAAAGAAGGTGAAATACATGCTGCATGTGTAGTAGCATTCAACTGTCATATGCTAACTGATTTGAGTTTCAGGGAGATGGTGGTTGTGCATCCGGACAATGAATTCCTTGAAGACATCACTGGGAAACTAAAAGAGGTTTGTTTTTTATACCAAAACCTACAAGTGATGAGCTTGTTAATTGTCTCCCATTCTGAAATATGTAACTGTTTTGCATTCACCATCAGATGCATCCTCTGCTGTACAAAATGTTGTACTTAATAGCTGTCACTAGATTGTTTCTTCAGTGTTGAATGCTGATAACGTCTACTCTGTACCATTCAGTATGTCATGGAAGAAATCAATGTTAAGACTGTCATTCCATGTAATGATCCCTTGATGTATGCTTCTCTCAGAGCTGAACCTAATTTCAGGTACAATTGATTCAACATACTAACTCTTATAGCACGCTTGTATCCATTTCTCAGTGCTTGTTTTCATAGTGTCCTAGGCAAAAGACTTGGAAAAGACATGGGAAAAGTATCGAATGAGGTGAAGAAGATGACACAGGAGCAGATCTTAGTCTTTGAGGAAAGTGGGGAGATTACATTCTTTGGTCATTGCTTGAAGCAAGATGATATTAAGGTAATATTCCATGGACGCATCATGGGCATACAATTCCCAACGATATCACTTTGGAGCAAGAGTGGATCAAGAAGGTGTTTTATTTCAGTCTGCTTCATCTTCGTTTCTACAGAATTTACCATTTAGACCTTATACTTTTAGGTGGTCCGGCAATTCAAGCGTCCTGAAAATGTATCAGAGAAGGAGATTGATGCTGCAGGAGATGGTCTGTGATGAACATGCTACTTTGTCTTGGTAGTTTGGCTGATCGTTTTTTTATTAACATTATTACCTTGTTTTTGTTATTGTTATAGGTGACGTATTGGTCATTTTAGATCTACGAGCTGATCAATCATTGTTTGAAGCTGGAGTTGCTCGAGAGGTAGGCAATGAGTTATTTATTTGTGTGTAATCTTTTGCTTATTGTTTCTGAAACTTCAGTTACACGAGTGAAAAAAGATAAAATCATCTATGTGTCCAGGAACTTGGTTGCTTATTGCTGAGCTAATGAGCTTCTAGTTTAAAATTAATATAAGCATCTCTTTCCAGGTTGTGAACAGGATCCAAAAGTTACGGAAGACTGCTCAGCTTGAACCTTCTGATCCAGTTGACGTGTATTATAAATCTGTGGGCGATGACAAAAATATGCTGGAAAAAATCTTGAATTCACAGGTCAGCTAAAATTTGTTGGTCTAAAGGATTTTTGTTTTGTAACATATTCTTTAGGACAACTGGTTTATTCTGTACAGGATCAGTATATCAGAGACGCACTGGGTTCGCCACTTATTCCGAAGGAATTGGCACCAACTGATGTGGTAAGTTTGGATCTTCAACTTGAATAGTGCATCCTACTCAACTATTTGCATACTTGGTATCTACATCAAATTGGCATCAATAGTAGTTTTTTGTTGTAGTTTAATATATTGCATTTGTGGATATCTGTTCTGATAGTGTCTTTTAGGTCCATAGCTGGTCTTCTTTAAGATTTAGGTATATTGTCAAATTTTCTTTTGTTTGGCTTGGTTTGCAAGTTTGAGCAGCTATTTTAAGGATAATCCAACAGCCAGTAGCATGTTATATCTATGTTTTGAGCCTGTTATTTATGTTTACATTGGCATATTTAGAGTTTAGCAACCTGGTATTTAATAAACTGGTTTGGACAATATTCAAAATGGTGGTGTTTGCAGGTACTACTTGGCGAGGAGTCGCATGACGTACATGACATGTCCTTTGATATATGCATTGCAAGGTCGTACCCAGTTTTTTCGCCAGACATTCTTGCTCATGCATCAGGTAAACCTTGCAGATCCCAGAGTGTATTTGTGAACTTCCCATGCCGATACTCGCTATTTCAGTTTGATGTCGTGTGGTGCTGTGGATATTCTGCTGAGTAAAGAATGCACACACTTTGTTGTAACAGGCAACAACGACCATGCAGAGGCGTTGAGAGTTTATCTTTTGTCAAGGTCTCTTTCCAGATTGAAGAACCAGTTCCAAGCTGGAAATGGCGTGGTATGCAGTCATTCCATTAAACCATGCTTTATATTTCTTCCAGGAGGAATTTGTGTATTCCTCAGTTCTAATTTTTTTTTCCCTCCGTTCTTCCAGGTTACCATCGACTGCATTGAAGGTTACCCACCAATCAGGCTACAACTAGGAAAGCATGTTTTCCTCAGTGCAGGGGATTTTTACCTGGCTAGTCGATCCTGATTTTTGTTTGTAGCATCCCAATTTTGAGTGTTTTGCCCTTTTTTATTTTACAGCAACCATTTTAAACAGCCCAGTTCCATTTATGCACCTCACTGAAGTCATGTAATCACATTCATGGGCTGTTAAGATGTATGTATGCCATAGCAAAATTTGCGTAGTCTCTTATATACCAAAGGAAGGCATGTGTTTTTGCTGCCATCTCGGTCTATCCGCGTGGCTTGTGCCTACCAATTGAGGACATGTTTGGATCCAACATCTAAATTGTAAAAGTCTTAAACTTTGGTCTAAAAACGACTTTGGAACCAAACACTATAGACTTAATTGAACTAAAGTGTCCTAGAACCTCTAGGAATAAATTTGGTGCTAAAAGATCTTTAGGACTAAATCTCTACCTCTATATAATCCACCAGTTAGTTCATTGCTAGGTGCACCCGAAATTTACTTTCAACAGAGATGCGT
>JAZFNS010032296.1:0-12252 GCA_037127165.1 Alloteropsis angusta | reverse complement strand
GATAGCGCCGCTGTTCCCCGTACCCGGTGCAGCCGATTTTTCCGGTAAAGAGTTACTGGGAGCTCCCGTACCGGACGCACCGCATACCCGGTGCGGGTAGTCTTAGTAGGGCCTGATTAGTTGGCTATCAAATGTGCCAAATCAAAATTAGGGTATGTCTATAAATTTGACTAGTGTATTTTGGCATCAAACTAATTGGTGGCCAAAATTTTGGCTGCCACATTTTGACCTAAATTTTGGCAACTTTTGCCCAGACTTTGGCATGAAATTTTAGCATTCCTATGATTTGGCATGCCTTAATTTTAGTATGGCGAATTTTGGCCTCCAACCAATCGGGCCCGTATTGCCCTCAGCCCATTACCTGCTGTAGCTTCAAGGCCTCTGGAGGCCCAAAAAGGGCCCAACCAGGAAAGGCGGTGCAGTGGCAGGCCTTGATGCCTGAGTCCTGACCGAAGCGCCAACGTCAGCACCAAACGTGTCCGCCTCGCCCTCGCCTACTTCTCCTTCTCCCCCTCCTCTTCCCTGCCCCGCCGCCACTTCCCCCAAACTCTTCAACACCGCACCGCCGCCGCCGCGAAGAAGGCGTAGCAGCACCGGAAGGAGAAGCGAAGCGAGGCTCTTGGCCCCCGTTACCTCCGAAGCAAGCCGAACCCGGAAGCGAGGGAGGAGAAGGGAGAGCGGACCGAGGATGCCGACGGTGACCTGCAACGCGTGCAACGCGGGGTTCGACGACGAGGAGCAGCAGCGGCTCCACTACCGCTCCGAGTGGCACCGCTACAACCTCAAGCGCAAGGTATGGCTGCCCTTCGCCTACCGGCGGGCGCGGGCGGTACCTTTCTGTCTCGCGCTAGCGGGTTTTGGGGATTAGGGTTCATCGGTTCATGAGGTGGGCGGTACCTTTCGGTGTTTAGGCGACATGATTGGTTGAATGCTTTAGGGGCGAGAACGAGAATTAATCCTTAGGGTTCGTTAACAAACGCTTTACACTTCGGTATCCGAATTTTGACATTGTTCGCCACTAATGCCTTTGAATGTTTGACCCCAACCTTCTGCACTTTGACGTGTTGTTGATTTTTATGGCTGTGTGTTGGTTTTATTTGAATGATTAGAGACATGAATATCACTGGGGATGTGGATTGGTAGTATTAGAATTTGGTTCCTTAATTCATCCATGAAAACATTATTAGAAACTGAGAAGTTCTACTGTTCTAGATGTTTTGATATTCTTATGGACTAGGAAACTGTTCTTATATAGGTAATTGTCTCACCTGGGTATCATGCAGATTACTCGTATTCTTGTGGACAATTGTTTAACTTCTATATGGCTTTTTTTTAATTATATTACTTTGGTGCTTCCTTCACTTTGAACTTTCTCTTGTGCTTTGCATTATCTTGATATGTTAAATGGCGCCAGGTGGCTGGAGTTCCTGGTGTGACCGAGGCTCTGTTTCTGGCTAGACAAGCTGCTTTAGCAGAGGGGAGTAAGCCTGCAAGCACCCCAATGCTTTACAGCTGTGCTCTATGTGGGAAGGAGTACAGGAGCTCAAAAGCTCATGCGCAGCACCTTAACTCACGATCACATCTTGTGAGAGCCTCTCAGGAGCCCAATGCCTCCATTGCTGGAGTTACCATAGTCAAGCCACTTCCTGAACGAGTTGCGCGTAGAGCTCCATCTGCAGTAGAGGAGGATGAAGATGAAGATGAAGATGAAGATGAGGAGGAAGAGTGGGTTGAAGTTGACCCAAATGAGATGGACTTGGCTGACGAATCTACTTCAAACATGCAAGTAGATGAGCAGTCCAAATCAGATGATGACATGGATGATCTCGAAGAGTTGGATATCTCATTGTGTTTCATGTGTGATCTCAAGCATGACACCATTGAAGACTGCATGGTCCATATGCACAAGAAGCATGGCTTTTTCATACCTGACAGTGAATACTTGAAGGATCCCAGTGGTCTTCTTACTTATGTCGGACTGAAGGTAAACATTTTTCGTCAGTGTAGCATCTAATTTTATGTGTGCAGACAGGAAGTTTTAATCTTCACGTTGAATTGGTTATCCTACCTTGCAGGTGAAGCGTGATTTTATCTGCCTCTACTGCAATGACAGATGTCAGCCGTTCCTAAGTCTAGAGGCTGTCAGGAAACACATGGATGCAAAGGGTCACTGCAAATTGCGGTATGGAGATGGTGCTGATGATGAAGATGCTGACCTCGAGGATTTCTATGATTACAGCAGCAGGTTTTTGTTAAGCTCAACTCTATGTTACTAAGTTTGTTGTTTAAAAGGTCAATGTTTCTTCCTGTTTCAGTGAGCAGCATGAAAAGATTTCTGAAAGAAGAGGGGTTTAATTTGGGAACCGAGTAGTTGGCCATCCCTTGGGCCCTTAGGGAATGATCATGTTGAGTACCATGTTCATTTGGAAGTTGCATGGCTGGATTTTATATTAGTCATAATAATCTATACTTTGTCATGATATTGGGTTGATGGACGCGCTTTGCAAAATTTAGAAACTAGTATCATGCCATGCTATTACGACTTGGTCCATGCTGTTGAGTTGTGCCACCCTGATATTCCATAAAATTAAATTGGTTACATCGATGCATCACTCATTGGTGAAAAAATAATCTTGAGAATGCAGGCTGTTGTTTGTTCATTTATGAGGGATTGTGTTAGCTCCATGTTTTTTAATGAATAGGAAGATGATATGAAATGCTTAGAGATTTATACATGGATGGTTGAGAAAGTAGATTGTAGATAAAAGAATCTTAGTTTCGGTGAGTTAATAAAGTTGGATGCATCTAAACTATTTTACTCTCACTGCAGTTATGTTGATGTGGAAGGCAAGCAGTTGGTTGCTGCTGATGACGCTAACAGCAACTTTGAGCTAGGAAGTGGTGGGTCTGAGCTAGTAATAACAAACAAGAGTGAGAAAGGAACTCGTGTCCGAACTCTTGGTTCCAGGGAATTTATCCGCTACTACCGCCAGAAGCCACGGCCTTCTGTTGCTACAGATCGTGCACTCGCACTTTCTCTGGCTTCCAGGTATGAATCTTTCCGGTGTCCACTTGTCCGTTTCAATGTCTATTTCACTCAAAGTGGCTAAACCTTTTAGTTTGGACCAGCCCTTATGATTTCTGCTTTCACTGCAGCTACAAGAGTATGGGTTTGGTGACAGTCCAGTCGAAGGAGCAGATGGTGAGGCTGAAGGTTCTCCGAGCCATGAACAAGACTGGGGTCGAGACGATGCGGACCAAGATTGGTATGAAGAGCAATGTGATCAGGAACCTCCCCAAGAACTGCCCATATTAGTTGATAATACCTCAGCTCATGCATGGGGTTGAAGCCCATCTGGAGCTTCTCTCCGGATGTCTATGGCGTCTTATGTTTTTTGTCCATCACTGACCATCGTGATGCTTAAGATTATTCCCAATAGCCGAATACCTTCCATATAATGCTTTGTTTCTTCTGGTGAACTCTGAGGTGCGGAGGCAGATGTTATATTCTTACTGTTCTGTAACTTGTTAGCTGCTGTGTTCGACTTGCTATTATATACGTTCTCCTTCCTTGATCTGTGTTATTATGTCATGTGGACATGTGCTAATCCTGTGGTTAAATTGTGCGGCCCTGTTGCATCCACTGTCAAGTAGGACAGTAGCTGAGTCTATCTACGACGACTGAGCTGACCCTGTGGCTATTTTTTTGAAATAAAAGCAGGAGCACTGCTATGTCATTTAAGAAGGAGAAGCATGCGAGGGTTTACATAGGTTGTTATTACATAATCAATGCAAGACTCATCACATAAACTAAACTGATACATAGAAGGTTTAGGCCTCTTCTGCTGCAGCCGGACCAATCCCTCTGCAGGCTAGCTCTCTGATGTGTATCTCCTCTTGAATCAATTGAAGCACCCTTTGTGTGGAAGAGAAGACCCCCTGGAAGATTCTACGATTACGCTCCTTCCACAGATTCCAGGTTGTGTATATGAAATAAGCTGCCACCTTCCTTGCCATTGCTTTACTCCTCCCCTTGTTTGCTTCATTCCACCATTCCTGCAGATGTACCGATCTTGACGGAACCTGAATGAGTCCATGTGTCCATTGTGCCATTAGGAACCAAACTTCCTGTGCATAGACGCAATGCAAACACAGGTGTTCCGCGGTCTCGAAGTCCTGTTCACACAGCGGGCAGAGCAGGTTGCACGACCAATTCCGCGCCATGAGCTTATCTGCAGTCAATATCTTCTCTTGTACCAGGAGCCATGCAAACACTCGGTGCTTACCCTCTGCCCTTGCTCGCCAGATAGCTCTTGTGTTGAAGGTGCTGAAAGAGCCTTCGAACTGAATTTGGTATGCTGACTTGGCCGAATATCTCCCATCATTGGTCCATCTCCAAGTAATCTCATCAGGAACATTCTGTAGCTGCACATCCCAGAGCAAAGCAGAAAGTTGAATCAGCTCTGTCATCTCTTCAACAGTGGACATTTTCCACAGACCTCTCATCCAGTTCTGATTTTGTAGGTCATCAGAAACTGAATTGTTCTTCCTCCAGGCGAGTCTGAATAAGCTTGGCGCAATATCACGTGGAGCTCTGCCCTGAAGCCATGGGGAATTCCAGAAACTCGCTTGTTTGCCATCACCTACCGAAACTGTAGTGCTCATTCTGAATAATTGGGTGTCTGTGTCATTACACGGTAACTGCGAACCTACCCATGGTCGGGCTGGGTCCACCCATTGGAACCACATCCATCGAAGGCGCAGGGCTCTGCTGAAAGCCTCCAAATCCAGAACCCCAAGACCCCCCAACTTTTTAGGCCTCTTAACCTTTCCCCATGCAACCAAGCAGTGCCCTCCGTTGGCCGATTCAGTGCCCTTCCACAAGAAACCCCGACGAATTTTGTCGATTTTTTTGACCATCCACTTCTGCGGAGCAAAGACGGTGAGAAAGTATGTCGGCATAGAGGAGAGTACTGAATTGAGTAGCTTCAGTCTGCCAGCACGGTTTAAGAACCTTCCTTTCCAAGCTGGGAGACGCCTTGACAGCTTATCAATTACCGGTTGCACATGGACGCTTCTGAGTTGCTTGAGGTGGAGAGGCAAACCCAAGTAAGTGCAGGGAAAGCTCGCTATCGGGCAAGGAAAATGGTGCAAAACCTCTGGCAGGTCGAGCTGGTCACAGTGTATAGGATAGGCGGCGCATTTGTCTCGATTTGTTTTCAGACCAGACACTTCCCCAAAGAGCTGCAGGACCTGTGCTATCACCTCGATGTCTCCTGTGACCGGTTTTACAAAGAGTGCCACGTCATCCGCATACAAACTTGTACGCAGAATTGCTGTTCTGTTGTTGATTGGTGTTAGAAGCCCTTGACTGACTGCATAATTCATCAGGCCCTGGAGGGGCTCCATGGCGAGGATGAAAAGTAGAGAGATAGCGGATCTCCTTGACGGAGTCCGCGGTAATGTCTGAACCACTTACTTCTTGCCCCATTCAGCAAAATGGTCGTTGAACTGCTGGACAATAGCGAGAACACCCACGATCGCCATTTCATACCAAACCCCAATTTCTCCATAACCTCCATGAGATAATCCCAGCGTACAGAATCAAACGCCTTAGCTATATCTAGCTTCAAGAATATGCTGGGCTCTTTTGCTCTATGCAGGGCCTTGATGAGATTATTTGTGTAAAGAAAGTTGTCATGAATGCTTCTTTTTCGAATAAAAGCGCTTTGGGTCCTTGACACAATATTACCAATCTCTTCTGCTAGCCGGTTTGCCATGAGCTTGGAAAACAGTTTGGCTACTGAGTGAGTTAAACTGATCGGCCGGAAATCTGCCACTGTTCTAGCATCAGCCTTCTTTGGGATGAGCACCAGGTGAGCTGTGTTTAGGTGTAGTAGATGTTGGTCATGCTGTTGGTGGAAGAACTGAACTGCTCGCATAAGGTCTTGTTTGATAATATCCCAACTCCTTTTGAAGAAAAGCCCAATGAAGCCATCCGGCCCGGGCGCCTTGTCTGCCGCCAGTTCGGTCACAACCCCATGCACCTCCTCTTCAGTGAATGTGTCCTCCAGATGTGAGAGTTGATGGGAAGGTAAGTTGATTCTGCTCCAGTCCAGGGTATGCTCCCTGCTCGGCGGGCTGCCAAAATGCTTGCTGAAATGCCTAAAGAGTTCAGCCTCCTTGTCTGCGTGTTTGTGCAGTGTTCGGCCATCTGTTGACTGAAGTTCCAGAATGGCATTTTTCCTCCTTCGCCCATTGGCCTGAAGAAAGAAAAGTTTCTCGTTGGCCTCGGCCGCTCTGATAAACGTGAGTCTCGAAGCTTGCTTGGCTCTCAACTTCTCCACAGCTGATAAACCCAGTAATCTGCATTTGAGCCCTTTTTTTCAGTTGAATTTCAGCCTCTGACAGGCTTCTGAAGTCCTGTACCACATCTAATACTGCAATCAGCTTTTGCACAGCACAGAGAAGCACCTTGTTGTTACCAATCCGGCTTCGAGCCCATGCTCTCAGTTCCTTGCCGGTCCTCTGCAACTTGGTATGAAGCCTCAAGAATGGGTTGTGAACTTGCACTTGTCTTTCCTATGCAGCGGCCACCTTCTCACTGTATCCTCCAGGCGCGGCCAGAAGACCTCGAATCTGAAACCCCGGTACTTCCTGATGGTCGATGCCTCTTTGATAAGCAGCGGGCAATGATCTGACGCTCTCGAGGATAGCGCCTGTAAGACTACCCCAGGGAACATGGCATCCCACTCAGCAGTGCAGAACGCACGATCTATGCGAGTCTGCGTCCGATCGTTGGACCAGGTGTACTTGCGGCCACGCAGATTTAATTCCTTCAGCTCAAGATCTGTGACGACATCTGCAAAAGCCCCCATTAGTCTCCTGTTCAGTCGATCGTTGCTTTTGTCCTCTGCTTGCAGAATCAAATTGAAATCACCGATCAT
Organism: Alloteropsis angusta; assembly: GCA_037127165.1. Lineage (NCBI taxonomy): Eukaryota > Viridiplantae > Streptophyta > Magnoliopsida > Poales > Poaceae > Alloteropsis > Alloteropsis angusta. The sequence continues at coordinate 5,305 of JAZFNS010032296.1, read as the reverse complement.
CAACCACCGAGCCGAGACACGTTGTCTGATCCACCTGGCTGACTTGAGAGTCACCAGCCGGTGCCGGCGCCTGGCGACACAACGGCAATGCTCTCTCTCCGTATTAACTTTGCTCCACGTCAGCTCTGAACCTACCTGGCAATGCTTACAGACGACACAAAGACGGCCGTTGTAGGTGCCCTTATTAGAAGACGTGTTTCTGGTGTGGAATTTTTCGCGCTCTTGTTCCGTGTTCCCATGGTTCGGTCTCATCACTCATCAGTGGCGTCGTGGCGACGATGGCCGCGGCGTGGGACGAGGTGGGGAGGGCCGGCAACCTGCTGCAACTGCTGGGCGTGGACGCGTTCGGGCTGGCCTCCATGATCACGCAGGCGGCGCTCACGGCGCGCCGGAACCGTGGCGCGTGCCTGCAGCTGGCGGAGCACGTCAGCGTCGTGGAGGGCCTGCTGCGGAGGCTCCAGATGCTGCCCCAGATGAGGCGGCACCCGGAGACGCGCCGCCCGCTGGAGCAGCTCGATGACGCGCTGCGCCGCGCGTACCTGCTCGTCAGGTCCTGCGGCGACGAGCTGGAGCTCAGGAGCTACCTCTACCAGCTGCTCACCGGGGCCCACACCGCCGCGAAGCTTCGCGCCGCCGAGGAGGAGATCGACCGCTTCATCCGCCTCATCCCCATGATTGGCCTCGTCGCCACCGTCCGTGTCCAGGTACAGTACCCAAGAAGCCACTATCCGTGTCCAGGTTCAGTAATCAGTACACAAGAAGCCACTATCTCTTCTCTTTTCGTTTACTCCCGTTGATTTTTGTACTGGTAAACTAAGCAGGGCACTCAGGATGTGCTGGAGTTAGATGGAGACGATTCAACCCCACCTCCAAGGTTTTTGGTTTATTTTTATTATTTGCAAATTTACTATATACATGTATAATTATGTAAATTTATCAGTAGCTGGCCGGCTCATTTGTTGCGGAACATGCAAACTTTCAGCCCACGGTTATCGCTTGATGTTCCTGAATCTGCTGCTAATCTGGTGCTGACATCAACAGGTTTCTATTCAAGTCTCTACCTGTAGTTTTTCTTAGTCGTGATGAACCACCAAAATAACTGTAACCAATAGATTTGCATATATTGATTCAAACTGACCTCTACTGATTATTATGAGATAATTCTTCTCTCACAGGTCACTTTCCATTACCTGGAATTGAGGGATTCCAAATTGCTGGTGAACCTAGAACAGGGTGTAGGTTAACAGCGTGTGGTTTTCCTATAAATGGTACCACTCTATGTCATTTACAGGTATTCACCTGCTAAACATGATTCCTTATCTGCATTTTTAATTGTTGATATCTAACCAAACCTATGACCATATGGGTTTCTTTAGTGGATTCGATATCTCGATGATGGCATCAGGCAATCTATTGAAGGTAAACAAGATAAACTTTTAATTCCTGCTTATCCTGTAGCACTAGTGCTTGACATTGTTTATTTTTTTGTGTTTTGCAATTTAGGTGCTAGAAACTATGACTATGTGGTTACAGCCGATGATGTTGATGCTATTCTTGGTGTGGAATGCACCCCTATGGATGATAATGGTCTCCAGGTTATTCACGTGCGTAGAACTTGGAACAATTTCATTCTAGAGGAAGAAACTGGACTAACCTAGATGAAACTAGATGGCTTCCTATTCAAAATAATATGCACCTAGATTTGAAAAGGAGTCGAACATGGCTTTCTCTTCAGAATTCATGACAAAACAAAAAGTTAGGGCGGTTGCATCAGTACCCAAAAGGCTAGTTTGTTCCTTTTCAGTTCTACTATGTTTATATTAACTTTTTAATTGGGTATTGCTTTTTATTTCATTTACTCTCAATCACAGTTTGTGTAGCAAGTTTAGTGTGTGATGTCGGCGACTTCAACATTTGACTCTTTTCTGAAATGATATATATGGATGCTTATCCTGTAAACTGTAAGAGTCCATTTAATACCATTTAAAGATATGTAGTTTTAATGAATAGCGCAATACAGATGCACAGAAATATTCTTTTCTCATATTTTGAATTTCAGTTCTTTCATAGCTTACTGTTGGTTTGATGAACCTGTGTTCTTGAATCTTGATTGTTAGGGTGAGCTGGTGATTACTTTTGCAAATGGGAAGAACAAGATAACCTGTGGTGAGTTTAAAATATCTTTTCCTCGTGAGGAAAGATGCAGTTGTTGCTTGGTAATGCATAGTCTTCTGTTTTTATAAAATGGCATGGACAATATAGGAGGTCCAAACTCTAAAGGCCATACTCCCATATCATCAGTATTTGCATGAGCTATTGGTGAGTGGAAGTACTAGATTTGTTTACTGCTGCAAATGAGCTTCCATCGTGCAGTCAAGAAATTTCATTACACAACACCTGAACAACATCATCAATTTCTACTGCTACTAATGTAGTATAGACATTTGAATTTGATGAGTGAGATAGTGTACTGATAAACTGAAATACTTGGAATTTTATTTCCTGAGGCAAACCTTTAAGCTAAATTTTGTACATACCTCTCCCCCTAGACGAAGCGCTAGAACGGTTTTTTTTCCTTGTTAGCGACCCCATTATTTATTTATTGTTCCTGAGCTTCTTTCCTTTGGTAACTGTGGTTGAACTAGAAAGATTGGTGCGCTGTCACTACCAACTTGTCATCATTAACCTCCAACGATCTTTAATTGTTATTAATCCATATATTCTCCAGATTCAGATATGCAGAGTGAGATTAACACTTGTATTTCCAACGAAGAAGCTCTATATGATGTTTTTGCGCTGGTATGTATTAATGCAGTCCACCTTTGTTTTACCCAACTTACCATGAATCTATGTGAATAACACTGACAAATATTGGTAATAGTACATTCACAATTTTCATACAGTTCTTTTTTTCTAAGAGGCAAATCAGCCCAGGGGCGGATGAGGAGGGGTGAGGGGGGTCTGTAAATCATATCTAATCTGAAATATAAGGAAAGTGATACCGTTTATGCTTTCATGTATGAGCTTGCACACGATCTCCATACTAGAATTGTAGTTAGAGTAGCATTGGGCAGCACAAGGTACCTCCAATCTTACTCCCTGCATGCAGCATTGTGTCACGACTCACGAAACAGAGAAGTTCTAAAAAATTTCTTTTGGTTAAACTGTTAACTGTAGATGTCTTTTTTCTCTCGAACACGCAGGTTAAATTGCAGATGTCATTTACATAAAAAGTAGTGCTCTGCATATGTCCATCCACGTTTTTTAGTTGAAGATTGGTTGAAGCGTTAAACTACGTCTTTCAGAAAAGTAAATTCTGTCGTAGAGCTCCATAATGCAGTGGCCGAATGTGATTGTTCTTTTTACTTCCTGCTGCATCATAGAAAGCCGAATCTTCGGAACTAGCAACGGTAATGCTTGGGAGAACTGGCTACCAGATTAAGATCAAGCGCTCAGATGAAGTCATAATCGCAGAGGAATATTCACAAATGCTTCAGGTATGTTCTCTGTAAGATGTAAGTTGGTCATACTCAGTTACTGACTGATATAGTTACCAAAGTCAGTAATATTTGGTTATCCTAATATGCTCTCTTTGTTTCTTCTATATTGATCTGATCTTGACAGACAAAAATTCCTACTGGATGCACTACTCAGTTTGTTCTAGCAAGTCCTGGCGGTGCTAACCTAATATTCAACACGTCTGGAATATCAGAGCCACATAGTGAAGATAGTGATGTCAGGTACCACGTTGTCTTCTTAATTTCCATCGCCGTCTATTCATGCATGGCCAACGATTAGTAATTTTGATATTGACAAATTGAACGAGAACTGCCCCTCTGACTAAGTTATGCTTCTATAGGTTACGCGATCTGCTCGTGCTGGTTATGAGAGCTTTCCAGAAAAAGGTGCATCTTGAATAGGGAAATGTTTAGCAAACATTGTTATTGCTTATTAGCGCGTAAGCGACTGAGTTCTAACAGTACACAACATAGGCAAACGCATTGGATGCTGAAGAGTGAAGAGGAAGGCGGGTCTTAGATTTCAGGCATTGTCCTTTGGCTTTTCTTTTCAAGAATAAGCAGGAGAGCTGCATATCACTCTATTAAGAAGAAGTTGTCCTTTGGCTTTTGAAGGACAATGAGTAATTCATTCAGGAGTGGCATATTTGCTCAGAAGACTTGCCTGAAGGCATGTACTCTACTTTTCCTCCAAAAAAATCCTGGGGCAGGAGCTCTGCTAGAAGTTTTAGATGCACATTGATAGAGCCATATGCCCATTGGCGTGTGCGTATGCTCTATAGATGCTGAATTTGGTAGGACAATTTTTACTGTCAGTTTTTTATTTATTTTAGAGAACACGCTTAGCACGTATTTTTACTGTCAGTCAGTCAGGGATCAAGCTGAACGGAAACAAATTCTTCTGTATTTGGTTACGCAAAGCAAATGCAATCACTGGTTACTCAAAGCAGCCTGTTGTTACATGTAGTTGAGATATGCCGGTAGGAGAAGTCATCTTCTTTTGAAAATTTGTAGAGGTTACTTTTGGTGCAAGGAGTTTCCATGTGGTACACTCTTACTCGGTCCTCTCTGTCTCTGCACGGACCGTTCACTTGCCTCAACAGTATTGGGAAATGGGAATTGACATTTGCTCTTTGACCGGCAATGCTTTTGCACATCAAAAGTACTTAACTCTGGTGTGCTTACAAATACTTTCACGTGTGTGTTGGTGTTGAAAACCAGTGGTCAAAGCATAGACATCAAAGTCAAACCTGTTAATTTATTAAAGTTATATTAAAAATATGTATTTATCATATTTTGTATTTTTAATGTGAATTTATCGTATTTTGTTTGGTATCAAAATAAAAACGCCTCGTGAAACTCCCATATGCCAAAAACGAAGTTCTTGCAACACAAATTTTAGAAGAACTAACCCATAAGGTCAAGACTAGATTGCTAGTCTTTCCGATCACCGCGCACAATCGTTTAAAGCCACAAATTTCACGTGAGCAACTAGGGTTCCTTGGAAACCAAGAATATTGCCGGGCCCGATCAGTTCTAGCCTTCTTATCGGCCTATAACTCTCGTCAAAGAGCTCAAGAACAGGCAAGCAAAGGGGACCCCTTTGCAGAGTTGCACTCCAGCCCGTCCCTGCCACCCGAACCGAGTGCTTCTGCTTCGTCGACGATGGCGACGGCGACCTGCAACGCGTGCAACGTGAAGTTCGTCGACGACGACGAGCAGAAGCGGCTCCACTACCGCTCCGACTGGCACCGCTTCAACCTCAAGCGCAAGGTACCGTACCTACC
>JAZFNS010020002.1:84665494-84675753 GCA_037127165.1 Alloteropsis angusta | reverse complement strand
AAAAAAAAAAAAAAAAAAAAAAAAAACGGCAACCTTTTTAACGCTGTAGTGCGTCCTACAATTAATACGCCGCTCAACACGTGGCTGGGTACCTAGCTTTATCATCTGACTTTATAATTTGATGTTTCCAACCTTTGTCATCGCTATTCATACATGGCATTGACGCTTATCTGCTATTTGGTTGTGCCTCAATCAGCATATGGTCAAAGTGAAGACTGTTAGAAACTTAATTTAGCATTGCAAACTATATGCCATTAATTTAGATCGTGACAAAAATCATACATAAAAGAATATATCTTGTTATTTTGTCCATACCTTTTGTAGGAAATTTTCAAGGCCAATGATAAATACTCTTGTAGTGCAGGTCCTTAAGAGTGGGTATTTACTACTTTCATCGAAAGGTACACTTTCCTGCAGATATGTATGATAATGCATAAGTCTGTGTTCTCCTTCATCTTCTTTAACATTTTAAATACTTATTTATGCCATAACTTTAGTGTCTAATGTTCACACTTTGTTTAAGCTTGGCTGCCCTATTTAGTACAGTAACATTTTACATTTGATCACTTTTAATTTTGGGATAAACTATTACATATTAAATATGCTATAAACAGGAATGGGATGGACATCATGGAAAAAGCGCTGGTTTATTCTTACAAGGGTATCACTTGTATTCTTCAGAAGTGATCCTGTAAGATATATAGGATGCTGTTCCTTTTTCTTTTATGTTATACTGTGGGGATATCTCTATTTTGTTTGTTTGTTTCTTTACATCATTATTCATACGTCAATCCGCTCTCTGTGATATCCTATTCCTATGTTTAAGGTAAAGTAACTTTCAGTTTTATGCTTTAATTTCAGAGTGTGCCTCCTCCAAGAGGAGCTGAACCAATTGTTACACTCGGTGGAATCGACTTGAATAGCTCCGGAAGGTATGCACTGAAAACCGAAACTTTGACAAAAGGTTGATGATTCTTCAATACTATCTGATAAGTTTGTAATCTTGTGGAATGCTTAAGTGTTGTCGTCAAAGAAGAAAGGAAGCTTCTGACAGTATTATTTCCTGATGGCCGTGATGGACGAACTTTCACTCTGAAGGTTAGTTGTCCACTTCATACAGTTTCTGGCATATGGTTTTTTTGTGTTCCAGGTGGGTTTGGGTGTGTTGCAGTTTGCACAACTGACTGGCTGGCAGTGACTGGTGAAGCGGCACTAGTGATGGTTAGATTGATGGGACAGCCATGCTAGTTCGGTAGTTCCATTCTGGTAGTTTTAGGGGTTTGCAGGGTTCTGTGTGTACAAAGTAGGCCATTTTTTGTTCCATTATTACCTGACTTACAGGTATCATACCTTTATGTTGTTAGTTATTAATGGTACGAATTTTTACCAAGCAGGCAGAAACCATAGAAGACCTAAATGAGTGGAGAAGTTCATTGGAAAGTGCTCTAGCACAGGCACCAAATGTAGCAAATACAATGGGGCAAAATCCAATATTCAGCACTGATGTAACGGCAGAACCTGCTGAAGCTCCAGCTGAACAGTGTAAGCTGTGTTCTCTTTCATTACTTGATCACCATTTGAGATGTCAGATTTTTTTAATATGCCTGCATCTCTTACAAATTGTAGAATGGTACTCCTGCATTTTCTCTGAATTGACACCTTCAATTTCAATCATTGTTCAATGAAAATTGAAAGCCAGCTTGATTTCTAGATATCATTGCTGTGATAATAAAGGTTGAAAATGTCCAAATGTTGTGATTTCAAAATTACGAAATGTACTTAAAAAGTGGACTGTATGCATGGCAGTGCAATGCTTTTCTGCATGCCCTTTGTCCTATATGTATGATTTACAATTCCTATGGAGTGCATATCTCAGTTGGTGGAAGTATATCCCTACCACCCAGCTTTAAGTCTTCTTCAGCTCGAATGTCTGTGCCCTTTTCTTCTTATTAACTATGCCACCTAGTTTCTCTAGGCTTCGAGTGTTTTTTCTATGCTAACTGCTAAGCAAGTTCAGTTGCTTGTCTTGCAGCGGAGGACAGTTCTGTTATTGGCAGACCTGCAGAATTTGCGCTTGTGGACGCTGATGGCAGCCCGTCATTTCTGGAAAAGGCCCTGAAGTTCATTGAAGATCATGGTAAGTAGTTTTGCTTATTGAATCCAGTCAGTACACAATGTAGAAAAATATTATGGCGAGTACAAGCATGAATGTCTAAAATCTATTTGTCAGTAACACACACACAAAAAAAAACTTTATCTGTAGGGCTCAAGGTAGAAGGAATCCTGCGCCAGTCTGCTGACGTTGAAGAAGTCAAACGCAGAGTACATGATTATGAAAAAGGTGATTTTTTTTACCGAACATCTCATTTTTTAATCTAGGATAACTACACGTTTGGTGTTTGGAAGTACTTAGATAAATTAATAAAATGAACTGCGTCTTTTTCACTATGTTTTCATAAAGATATTTTACGAGGATCCTAATAATTTGCTGGAGTTGTATTTTTTGCCTGCTTTGACTGCTTTTCCATATTTATGCACTTTAAAACGTATATTTAATTGGATTTCTTAGGGAAAAATGAATTCTCTCCAGAAGAGGATGCACACGTTATTGGTGACTGTATTAAGGTATTTATTTGGCAAGTGTTAGTTACAATCTCTTTAGAAAGGAATGTACTTTGATTATATGCTTGTCACTAATGTTTGTTTGGTTGTCATTTGATACAGTATGTTCTTCGAGAGATGCCATCATCTCCGGTTCCTGCAGCATGCTGCACTGCCCTGGTTACTGCATACCGTAAGATTAGTTTGGAACTTCCTATATGCATTCAGCAGTATTCTTGTATCTCTGAATTAAGCAAACCTATATATAATCCCTGCCATAAAGTAAGTACTAATAAGTTAAAGAAGTGAAATGAATATATGCCCTTATCCACAGTATTCTGGTGTGTTAGAATCATATGATGATCAAGACTAGTGGTTATACAGGAACTGACAAGACAAGAAGACTTGATGAGATAAATAGAGTGATATATGAAGTTTTCCCAGAACCAAATCGACAACTGTTGCAGAGGTATTTACCTTATAGTCTATATGTTTATATTTAATTTTCTAGTCAAAACAATCTGTGTACTCAACGTATTAATGCTTGTGGTGTCATAATCAGATTTTAGTTCTTGACAGAGCTTCTCATCCCTTGAATTTGTTATAATCACTTTGAGTTAGTTTTATTATCCTTTACAACCATAGCAACATCCAACGAATGGGCTCCAGAGTCCGGACTCATCTGGTTTCTTTCAGGATACTTAAGATGATGCAAATTGTTGAGTCCCACAAAGCTGTGAATAGGATGTCTCAATCTGCTTTGGCGGCTTGCATGGCACCACTCCTTCTTCGACCTCTTCTTCTTGGTGAATGTGAAATCGACAAAGACTTCAGTATGGGAGGGGACGGTTCATTCCAGCTACTTCAAGCTGCTGCAGCCGCAAATCATGCACAAGCTATTGTTATCATTATGATGGAGGAATTTGATCAGATATTTGATGTATACTCTTTTTACTTCTCGCTTTCCTACAGTCAAACTCCATTTAAAGTAATGCTACACTAGTTGTTCATGAGTTTTATTCAAGTGATTATCATACAGGACTTGGAAGAAGGTTCCTGCTCTTCAGACGCTTATACGGAGTCTGAGGATGATGATGTTGATAAGGAATATTCCACAGATAACGATGTCCATGATGACGATGGTTCCTATGAGTCTGGTGAAGATGACATCGAAGACGACCTGGATGATAACAGTGACGGCAGTGAACATGATAGTAAGATCAACGCTAATGCCAAGGATGCCAAGGTACTTCAATTGATCATGCATTGTCGTATTGTTCTAAAATGTTGTAGATGAGGCATTCTCCATGCTGGTAGTGGAAGGTCCTTCAAGACAGATCTACTTTTCCGAAGCCTTTCATGATTTGCTTCTAGTTTCACTATGATATTATTTATTTCAATTGTCTGACTTTACTAGGTTGTAGTACCTGGCTTTCTTCCCTTTAGGCTTTAGCGTGCATAGATTTGCTTCCTGGTTTATTTGCTTTGTTCATGAGTATAGGTGCCTAAATTGTGTGTGTGGTCAAAATTTTCCATATTTAAACAGTAGTATATAAGATAGTTATGTTTACTAGTCCATCAACCCGTGCTCCCGCATGGGCTAATATTTTAAAAGCTATTGTATTTAAAAATTATTTAGATTAAACTCCTACCTAATAATCAAAATTGTTTATATGCTAATCTTTCATTTTTTTTCAATACTTCAAATAATACTTATATAGATGTGTACTTATCTTTTTTCATTCATGAGGATTTTTATTGAGAAATTACTATATACATTTTTTCATTCATATTCATTTTGTATGGCACCTCTATGCATTTTATTTAGAGTAAAAATAATATTTTTCATCATTTCCTCACATATATACTTATTATTTTCCTCCGATTGTGATAGATTTTAAGCTACTAATTATTATATAATGTTTTCATACACAGTTATGATCTTTTAGTTTTTACTTGTCATCACATCTATGCACTTGAATTTATTTAATAAATCCTAAATTTGAACTATAATTTTAACGTAAAAATCTATATTCTCATCACTTCCCCCATATCTTTATAAATAACAACATACATCATACGTATATACCTTAACCACTATATTATATATCAATAGTGTATAACATATACAATTTAGAATTTTATATTGGTGTATATTTTTAATTACAGTGATTTAGATTCAAATGTAGGATTACCCCATGTTATTTTTAATAATGGCATATATGGGTAATAATATGTAAAAATATGGGGTTACTTTAAGCTATTTTTTAAATATTCATAGTGGGTAACTTTGTTGAAAATTTATTAGGTTATTTCAAATCTTGTTTGTAATGGCATAAGTGGGTAATTTTGATGATGATTAGGGGTTACTTTAATTTATTTTATATAATGACAGATGTGGGTAATTTAGATATAGATTTAGGGGGTTACTTTAAGGTATTTTCATAATGGCATAGGTGGGTAATTTTTTAGAAACATAATAGATCTAATGGCTACGATGATTTGAGTGTTTCAATTGATGACTATTGACTAGATGTTTTGTTTTTTGTGAGAATTTCTAGGATTTCTCTTTTTTTCTAGGGTGTCCACCTAGGATCCCATGTGGCTTCATCTGGAGGCTTCAAAAGGAGCCTCCAATTAGTAATAGTAAAATAACTTCTCGTCTTTCATGGAGACTTCCAAGTGCTGTACTCAAGCAGCTTAGAAGTCTTCAAATTTCATACTGCTTCGAGGACTTGCAACAATATTCTTACACGAGAAAATCTTGGTCACAGTATGATCTTGCATATGATAGGTTGCTGCTTCAAAGCACATATGAAGTTGCAAATAATCAATTGGTTCATATGGCGCAAACACATTTATTTTTTTCAGAATTGAAGCTTTATGCCTCTAACCTCAATTTCTCTTGGTTCATAGGTTAAAAGCAATATTTCAGAAACTGCAGGTAATGACAACAACCATTCTGTTCTAAAATCAAGAATAGAAAATGGTGCGTCAAGGGAATGTACTGATTAAAATTCTTCTGCTCCACTTAATTCATTTTCCACAAAAGTTGCAAAAGCGGAGGATACCTCTCAAGTGGAGATCAATAGTCGATCCCACCCGAATCAAGAATCATGCGGATCAAATGAATCTAAAGATCACATAGTAAAATCATTTTCATCATCTTCCAAAAAAAAATCTATGGAGAAATCAAGCAGCTCAGTGCACAAGGGCAAAAGAACCTTATGGGGCCGTACTTCGGTAAGTGAAGTTGCTACTGGTATAGCTCTGCACATTAATTCTATTAGGATTACCTTAGTTTCACTGGAATACTTGTTGTACAGGCAAGAAAAGATCTGTCAACGGAGGAGATCGAACGCTGCAGTGATGATGAGTAGGTAGCCCTGACCCTTCTATTTGCGCTTGTATGGAACCTTTGGCCTTTGGGCATATCCTATTTATGAAAGAGTTGCGAACATATATCCCTTGAAAGCACCACAATCTTTTTCCACCTTTTATTTCTCTCAACACTTTGCTTGTTACTTATGCGATTGGATTTTTTTTTCATTGGATAATAGACGAACTTGCCATTTGTCGTTCACTCATTCAAGTTTGTTGTTAAACTTTCCTTCCATTTGGAGTTCACTTGTTAACTTGAACTAGTAAAAATATTGCCAACAAAACTTAATAGCAGTTTGTATTGGAACTGAAACACATCTAAAATTAAAGGAAGCTTTTACAATTTATGGCTGATATTCGAGCTATGTTCTGACTTGGATTCTGAACTAGGTCCCTCATTGATAAACTTGAGAGCAACAAGGCCGATCTCCAATCGAAAGTTGCAAAGGAGGTAACAGCCTTTTCCCTTAGGATAACATGAATTGGATTAGATGACATTGGACTCCTTCCTATGAGGTTATAATTTTTCCTTTTCTTTTTGTAGGCCAAGGAAAATGCAATCCTCCAGGCAAGTCTAGTAAGGCGGAAAGAAGGACTAAATGAGCGCCGTTTAGCACTTGAAAAAGAAGTAAGAATTGAAAGATGAACTTATTTTTTTTAAATTCTGGATCAGGAAGACTCGGGTAGACTTTACAGTTGGGTCACTTTGTCTCGATATCACTGAAGACTGAACCATCAAGAAGAAATAAAACTCACAGTAACTATATAAAAACACAAAAGAGTATGCAATAAAGTAGTGCTGAAAGTGTTCATTATGCAAAATTGTGGCAATATATATAGTACTTTCATTCTTCTGAAAGCATTTTTGTTGTGCTTTTCAGCTTAAGCCATGCATTTTATCTGTTTGACAGCAAAAAAATGTTCATTTAATAGGTTGAACATTTGAGAGACCAGCTACAGAAGGAGAGAAATTTGAGGGCATCCTTGGAGTCTCGTGGGCAAGTCAGCGGCCAGCAGCTGTGCTGTGAATCATGCAACAAACGGCTCCTAAATACAGACAGGGCTGGCGGGTAAGATGGTGGCGTAGTATTTTCTCACTGTTTGGCATCATTTCATTGTAAGACTAGTACTGAATTTGGGTCCATTTGTCCAGACCTGAAAGCGAAGCATCACCGATTGCCGGGAGCGATTCTGCATCGGACATGGTAAGAGTGGCCAAACGCCCTTCTTTTTCTGATTTCAGTGTATTTTCAGGTTAAAGAAAGCGAAAAGCTTCTCAGGGTGACGTTGAGCAATCAAGGAAGCAGCATTCACCTTCAACAGAGAAAGCTCCTCAAAGGATGCAATCGGTTGCCATGGAGGGTCAAGACGGGTCATCATCCGCGTCCAAGTGGACTTTTGCGCAGAGACAATATGCATACAGTCCACTGATAAGAGGGCTTCACGGATCCAGCAACGCTCATTCAAGTGGCAGGCCAGAGGTTCGTGTGTTCTTCCCTTTCTTGTGGAGTGATGAACTAGGTAGAGTACTAGTGATGATGGATGGAGATGTTGGTGTTGATCAGGAGTCTGGCGGAAGCGCTGTTCTAGTCAAGCTGACAAACCGGCTGAATTTCCTCAAAGAACGGAGGGCGCTGCTGGCAAGCGAGATGCAGGGCTTGGATTTGGGGCGGCCCCCTGCTGCTGCTGCTCCATCTGCCAAGTCCCCATCCCCAAAAGGGCCTGAGAAGAGGAGAAGCTGAGGAGAAATTGCATGGTGCTGTCTGTCTGTACATGTTTCCACAGATTTTGTTGCTACAAACTTGCATACAGATATGTACTGAACGTGTGTGTATGCGGGGGTGTCCTGTTGGATTCAGAGTTAGAAGAAGCAAAAGCAAAGTCATGGGTTGCATTCTTGTGTTCATCTCCTAAACTTTGCGGTGATCAAGACCGGATGGCACATGTTCTAAAGCTCAAATTGATTGTCTAACAACATGCTACAGGTTCACAGTAATACACATGGATAACATCAGAGGTACACAAAAGTGCAGAGATATAGATCACTCGAGGATAATGGAAAGTCTCAACGAAGTGCAGAGCTCTCTATCAGGTCTCCTACACGATGGTTGAGGAATAGATTCGCTGCTGCTACACGCTTTCACCACGATATCCATCCCCACCGCTACCAAAGGCGGTGACTGCCTCACTTGCCCTCCTGGATGATCCTGACGGCCTTGTTCACACCAGCCGCCTTCTCATCGGAGACTGCTCCACCCTCCGGGAGATCAAACTTCCTGCGGCTCAGCGACCTCTGCTTCCCTGGTTGCTGAGGGTCCACAACCTCCAGCATTGCTTCAAGCTCCTCTAGCATAGATTTCTTCGCAGTCCTCACCATGTAGTCAGGTCCCTGGATTGAGGCAAAGCACCAATATGGTTAGTCTGAGGCTATTAGCCAACGATACTCAAACCACAGGACCAGGTCTTCCGACCCATATAGGACGGTTAGTCGGTTACTATACATGCCAAGCACCATCACTTCTACTGGTTATATGGGATGAAGCGCGAGACAGAAGTGATGTATTCTAACGGTTATTAATCAATCGGTGAGTCCATGTTTGGCCGAGGATGAAACAGTTCATATAATTTGCAAGTGTCCAATGAAGAAAACAAAGACTAACATGATTGTCTTGCATAATTCCAGTGATACTTCTTTCATCTAAAGAAAGTGAGAGTAAAGTCAAGGCGCACAGAAATTATGAGACAGAGCTAACGTTTTTCTTCACCATCACAGCTTTCTCCTAGGACAGACTTGAATCCAACAGAAACACTTGTGACTTGTGAGCAATGCAGGTTCAGTAAGCATAGATTGGTCAAAATGCTTGAATGTCTAGAAAGAAAATTGGAATTATTTATTCCGATGGCTTTCCCATTTCCTTACACTTGATTTGCCATGAAAATTTAGAAACCTACAACATAAACAGTAGAGAAATTCTATACGAAAGAACTGGCAGCCATTCTAGATTTCTAGTATTTACATCTTAAACAAGCTGCAGGGGTGCGTATTCGAGAAAAAAAAAACATCAAATACAAGCCTATATTCACCGCTTATAGTGATGGATGAGGGCATGCAATTACATTCATTCCATAGATCATAAGGAAACCTATGCTTAAATAAAGAGCTTTAATGACAAATGGCAATATAGATAAGGAAACAGAGATAGACAGGTAGGTCACCTCAAGTGCATCCACGGTGATGAGCAGTACAATGATCTTCTCAGAGAACCTCTGGCGCTCTTCGTGGTCGTGCGCGATGCGGCGCCTGTAAGAGACGTTATAGAACATGGACCTGATCTCCTTGAGCTTGGCTTTTGCCACAGCCAGATCACGCAGGCAGTGAAGCACCTGGGAGCGGTGAGCTAGGTGAGCCCGGTAGGTCATCTGGATGAGCAATGCAGCATCCTGTGGGGACAGCTCCTTCCTCTTTCCCTTGGCATTGCCCTTAGCAAAGGCCTTCAGATGCCAGAGGAAAATGCAGGGGGCTAGTCAGTATACAGCTAAAACTCTGATAATCTTTTCTTGAGATCACAGTGAAGGAGCAATTTTTTAAAAACAAAATCTTTGATGAAACCCAGTGAATAAGCATCAGATGAAGCTGGCATCTAAAACCCCAAGTAAAGTAAACCCCACCCCGTTGACTGTTAAATGTTAATGGGGGATGAAAAGAAGGGGAAATGTGACCTTTCTGATGGCGACGCATCCGGCATCGTNTGTCGTCGGAGATCTCCTCGATCTTGAGGGTGGCGACGGGGCATTTCTTCTCCCTGTTGACGACGGCCTTGTCTTCCTTCTTCTTCGTCTTCTTGTTGCTGATCTGGTTGTTCTTCTTGTGGTCGTGCTCCTCGTCGTCGGTGTCGCTGGCGGCGAAGTCCTCCTCCCAGGTGTAGGCCTGGNGACCAAGGCTGGAGACGGCCCTTGCCCTTGACGGAGGCGCCCCACTTGAGCTTGCTCCCGCCCTTGGCCGCCTCCCACTTCCACTTGCGGTCGAAGCCGTCGTCGTCGGGGGACCTGAGCTCGGCCTCCCACTTGAGCGTGCGCTCCCCGGACCCGGAGCGCGGCTTCTCGAGGGAGGTCCACTTGACCTTGCGGCCGTGGGCCTCCGTGACGTAGGTGTACTTCCTGGTGGTGGGCTCGGGGCGGCGCGCGGCGACGGCGAGCTCGAGGGCTGCGACGCGGTTGCTGAGGTCGCGGAGGAGGAAGGGGTTGGGGGACGGGGCGGGGTCGGCGAATGGGGGAGC
>JAZFNS010020002.1:81308703-81325448 GCA_037127165.1 Alloteropsis angusta | reverse complement strand
ATTAGTTCATATTATTTCTTTTCTCTCTTACTTGCTTCTCTCAGATTACATGCATGAGTGCACTCCCGACGCCATGAGTGCCATGGAGAGGAGTACAGAGCCGGTGGCCGATGGCGCCGTCATTCTCTCGGCAGTCCGATCCGCCGGCTCGCCATCATCGGAGCTCGTCCTCGACCAGCCCATCTATGCGCCAGCAAGTGAGGAAGCAGCTACAAAAAATGACTCTCCACCCTCCCCTTCGGGCCACCTCCTCCCCTGTTGATCTCTTCTCCGGCAACCATGGCGTGGCCTGACAAGCCCCACGATCATGGACCCTCAATCTCTTCCCCGCGATCATGGTGTGTTCTTCAGCAACAAGCTACGATCTCTGACCGGGGCTCCGGTCACCTCTCACACACCTGATGATGCCTCCAGCTTTTGGCTCATCGCGGCTTTCAGTCGTGCTCGTTTCCGTCTCTCAAATTCTGCTGTGGAATCTGTTCTGGAAGCAACTTTGGGGGGTTCAGCTGGTTTTTTCTCAGTGGTAGAAATTGAAGATCGGGTCTTCAAATTCACAGTGTCCTCACGTGCAGTTGGTCTCCTGGTTTATGAATGGGGTTCTTTTAGTAATGAGTACTTCAAGGTTTTCTTTCACTTATGGAATGAGAGGGGCATTTTAGCTGCTAAGCAATCCGCTCTGAGAGATCAGGGTCCACAATATTCTTGGATCCTCATTACAGCCAAGAAGAAATCTTATGCAGATGCGGTTCGATTGAGGCAAGGCTCACCCAAGAATCAAAGGCCAATCCCTGTGAAGCAAGTGTATAGGCGAATTACAGATGATCTAAACAAGCAATCCAGTAAGCCCAGCATTTTTTCGCGAATTAATTTCAGGCAAGTGCCAGATTCTGCATTTGTTCTTCCTGGGAATTCAAGTTTTTCAAATCAAGCGAAGAACTCAGCATTCCATTCCTCTTTGAATGCTGAATTTAATTTGGGTCTTAATTTAAGACAACCTGGTTTAAATTCAAATTTTAGTCCCTCTGGGCCCAATGCTCCGCAACATTCGTCTTCTTTTCCTCTGTCTGGCGCCAATGCCGTGCCGTTGGGTGGGCCGCCGGAACTATCGCTTAACAGGCCCCATTGCAACCGTTGCTTGTCCAACAAACACTCCAGGCCCAATTGCCGCCGTAGTGTGAGATGTGTATCTTGCTTCAGACTTGGGCATTTTGCTAGCTCCTGTCAATTCCCGCCTCGGTTCCCGGGTCTTGCCATGACAGGTTCCCTTCCTTCCTTCCCTGGCCTTAATGGATGGCCGGTGGGATCAACGGCAAATTGGTTTCCCAAGTCCAAGTCCCTGCAAGCGGACCCCTCTTCCAGTGGCCCACCGATTTTCAAGAGCTTCACACAGTTTGCTAAAGCAATCCTGGTAGACATATGCGCCGACGCTCCATTTTCCATTCGTTGGCAGCACTCCCATCCCCCCCTTCTCCTCGGGCGCCATGGTCACCGGAACTCCGACGCTCGGAACCCTGCTCCTTGGCCGGCGGTCGATCATCTCAGGTGCCGGAGCCTTCCCCCTTTCCTGTTCGCCCTGAGCCTCCCGCTCCTGATTGCAGTGTTTTTGCATCAGATTTTGTGAGGTTGCAGACGGAAAAAAACCCCAAGCTACAGTGCAGCCTGAGGAAGTTCAAGTGCCTGCAATGGCGTATCGGTTCATTGACCCCTCCCCATTCATGCCAGAGGGGTTCGAGCGCGTCATGGTAGCAGGGCGCAGACCGATGAGAAGAGTGATGATGGGCCGTCCTCACCGCCTCAACACTGATGTGGCAATTGCCACCATTGCACCTCTTCCCCTAAATCAAGTTTCCTTTCAAGGTATCAGAAATGTGCTCGATGATTTCCTTAGAGATGATGGTAGAGTTGACTTTAGACTCATCCAGCCCTGTCCATTCGGTCAAGCATATGTCAAGTTTAGTTACAGACATGATAGAGACAGACTCATTCAAGAGAGCCCCCACCTTTTTGGCAATCTTCAGATTTCCTTCACTGAACACAATAGGGGATGGAACCATAGAGCTGTAACTATGAACAATGTAGTCTGGCTAATGTTAATTGGGCTTAATCTTGATTTCTGGTTACAAAGGCACATTGAGAAGGTGTTGGATGATTTTGGTGAGCTGATCACCTGGGAAGAGGACCCCAACTTTATGTCTAGAGTAATTGTAAAGGCCAGAGTTACTTCACTTGAAGAAATTCCTTGGTTTATGGTATGTTCAATTGGGGATAATTTTAATGGTGAATCATGGTCTGTATAATGTGAAATTTTGCAGTCTACATTGCTAGGGGGGAACCCTTTGGATGAAGATATTCCACCTAATGACCCTGATGATATGCAACCCCATATGTTTGACTTCTTTGGATATGGTCAGCCAGCTAATGGACCTGGCTTTCATGAAAATCACTTGCCTAACCCTGATGGGAATGGAGCAGCTGACTGGGGTCTATGGCCTGATGCCCCTGGTGCCCCAAATGAGAACTTCATTGGTCCCCAGCCCAATCCAGAGTAGCAACATCAACAAGGTCCTGCCCCAGAGATTCTTGATCTTAATCAAGCTCAGATAGAACCCCTGCCTTTTGATCTGAATCAACCCCCTGAACTTGATTTTGGAGGGGTGGAAGATGATGAAAATGCACCAGTTGCAATGGAGGAAGAGCCTGCTGTTGGACATGGGCAAGTGATTGAGGTTGAAAGCAGCTCTGATGGTTCAGCTGGGCATAATGGCTTGGTCTCAGAAGTGCAGGTACCCCCTCAAGTTGAGGTTTTTATCCCTCATGAAAATGGAGTGCCTGTACAAATTATGCCTGATGAAGTGCAAGAGGATGAATTGCTTGGTGGTGATTTTGTTGTGCAACTTGGTCAGAACATTAGAGAGAATAATAGCTCTGCCATGCAGCTTGGCTTTGTTGAGCTCATTAAACCAGATGTTGATCCTGTTTTTGCCTCAGTGATGAATGACAGAAACAATCAACCCCCCAAAATTCCAGCTGAAATTGTACGTGCCCAGGCCCAATTCTTTGCTGCTGGGCCTAGTGGACTCTCACCAGTGGAGATTCCACATTGCTGGTCTCCTTTCTTCACTGCAATCCTTCTGAATCCTGCTAACTATAGCTAGGCCAAGCAGTTCCTTGAGTCCACTGCATGGAACCTTTTCAAGAAGCCTAAGATGGATTCCCTGTCATTTCATCTTCCAGAGAAGTGCCCCATGGAGATGCCAGTAACCTCTCCAAGCAGTCCACCAGTTAAGCCTCAACCAAGCAGTCCACACACTCCAACTACTGGCTCTGGTGGGCCTGACTTGAGGACAGTCTCTCCCTCTAATGGACCATGGTCCATTTCCTTACTGAAACAAGATGGAAAACTTCAATTGACAGAAGATGACCCAACACTAAGAAGAAGTATGAGAGCCAAGGCACAGAAAAAGGGTTTCAAAGAGGTTCAGTGCTCCAGCCTCTCTTGCATTGGATGTAAACCCCCAAATATTTCCCCATCTGTCATAAGGAACCTTGGTGAATCCTTCTGCAAGATTGACCCACAGAAACTGTCAGATGACATGCTGTCAAAGAAAGGGAAGGGTGCTATCCCTGGTGGAAGCAAACCTATTCAAAAGAAGAAATCAAAGCCTACAGATGACAATGATCAGAAGACACCCAAGAAGAAACCCAAGAAGTGAATGGAGAGAGTGTTCTCTAGTTGATCTAGTGATTCTTATGAATGCTAGTCTTTTGCTATTTGAACTTTATGTAATAACTTGCATAACTTGGCCTGGCTTCTATTGCCTGTTTCTGGGGTATACACTGAATTTTGTTTACAATGATCATGGATGTTTGCATATGCATGATACACATGTCATATTGAAGATTGGCTATCATTTAGACCTCCATGAATCCAAACCACAATAAGAATTGGAATGTCCTGTGTTGGAACATCAGGGGTCTAAACTCTTCCACCAAATGGAACTCTATTAGGGACAGGATCAGTGATTGTGGGTGTGATGTAGTTTGCATCCAAGAAACTAAGAAAGAATCTTTTGACATTCAATTCATCAAAAAATTTTGCCCTCCCATGTTTGATGCTTTTGAATTTTTGCCTTCAATTGGAGCCTCTGGTGGGATCTTAACTATTTGGAAATCCAGACTATTTGATGGACACCTTGCATTCAAAAATGAGTTTTCCTTGACTGTTGAACTCAGGTCAAAGCATAATGATGTAGATATGGTCATCACAAACATTTATAGACCCTGTACTCCTGAGGGAAAAATAAATTTTACCAGATGGTTTAAGAATATTCAAATGCCTGTTGAGGTGGAATGGTTAATCCTGGGTGACTTTAACTTGATGAGAGACCCTGATAACAGGAATAAACCAGGAGGAGATCTAGGTGAAATGTTTCTCTTCAATGATGCCATCAGCAAGCTTGGTTTAGTTGAAATTCCTATTCAAGGCAGAAAATTTACCTGGACTAACAAGCAACCCTCCCCCCTGCTAGAAAAGCTAGACTGGATATTCACATCTAGTTCCTGGACTTTGTCCTTTCCTGACACCAAAGCCTGGCCACTAGTAATGGAAACTTCAGATCACATCCCATTTTATGTCAGCATTGGCACTGATATACCAAAAGGAAGAGTGTTTAGGTTTGAAAATTACCTCATGGAGCATGAACATTTTTTAGCTGTGGTTCAACATGGTTGGAATTTGGCAGTCCCCCACCTTGATGCAGCAAAGAAACTAACAGCCAAGTTTAAGAATCTTAGAAGGGTAATTAAGGCCTGGCAAGCTCATCTATCCAGTCTCAAGGCAAATATTTCAAATGTGAAGCTCATCATAACATTGCTTGAACTAATTCAAGAGTCTAGGGATCTTACAGTGGAGGAGTGGAATTTTAAAGCCATTCTGGATGAACATCTCATAATGCTCCTTAATCATCAGAGAACTTATTGGAAACAAAGGGGCACAATTAATTGGGTTAAGGATGGTGATGCAGGCACTAATTTCTTTCATGCAATTGCAACAATAAGGCATAGAGGAAACTTCATCAACTCTCTGTCAGACGAAACTGGTCAAATTGTGACTGACCACCCTGGGAAAGCTGCCATTCTCTGGAATACATTTAAAGAAAGGTTGGGGGTATCTGAGATCCAACATATGCCTCTGCAACTAAACTCCCTGTTACAGCTTGATGATGACCTACAATCCTTGGATGCACCATTTTCTCACTCTGAAATTGATCAGATCATTAGCCACCTCTCCAATGACAAGTCCCCAGGGCCTGATGGATTTCTTACTGATTTTATCAAGAAGTGTTGGTCAATCATTAAATTTGACTTCTATGAACTCTTTGAGGCATTCTTTCACAGAAATATTTGTCTACAAAGCTTAAATGGCTCCTATATACAAAGCTTAAATGGCTCCTATATCACTTTGATTGCAAAAACTGACACTCCTATCTCTGCAAATGATTTCAGACCAATTTCCTTACTCAATAATTCTGTGAAAGTGATCACCAAGTTGCTAGCTAATAGACTCCAAATGGTGATCACAAGGCTTATTCACAAAAATCAATATGGCTTTATCAAATCAAGAACAATTCAGGATTGCCTTGCATGGGTATTTGAATAGCCACCACTCAAAAATGGAAATCATCATTCTGAAGCTAGACTTTGAAAAAGCATTTGACAAAATTGAGCATGAAGCCATTCTCTCAATCATGAAGCATAAGGGGTTTGGTGAGAGATGGTTAACCTGGATGAGAGCCATCTTCTCTTCTGGAACTTCAGCAGTATTGCTGAATGGAGTCCCTGGAAAAAATTTCCATTGCAGGAGAGGTGTAAGACAAGGTGATCCACTATCTCCACTTCTGTTTGTTTTGGCTGCAGACCTGCTTCAAAGCATGCTGAACAGAGCAGCAAGAGAAAATATCTTGAGACTGCCAATCCCTTTGCAATACGCCCAGGATTTCCCAATCCTTCAATATGCAGATGACACACTGGTAATCATGGAGGGTGATCCTTCTCAACTTCAGTCTCTCAAGGCTTTGCTTGCTGATTTTTCCTCTTGCACAGGTCTGAAAGTAAATTATGCAAAATCCCTCATCCTGCCAATTAACATGGTAGAGGATAAAGTTAACAGTCTGGCTCAACTATTTGGCTGCTCTTTTGGCACTATGCCTTTCACTTATTTAGGCTTGCCTCTCAGTTTACACAAACCAAAAGTGGAGGATTTCTGGCCTATGGTATCCAAATGTGAGAAGAGACTAGGTTTCACTGCTTCCTTTCTAGGTCAAGCTGGAAGATTTCAAATAACTAATGCAGTATTCTCTGCTTTGCCAATGTTTTTCATGTGCACCCTGAAGCTCCCAAAAACAGTAATCAAGCAAGTTGATAAATTCAGGAAACACTGCCTATGGAGGGGCAGTGACATAAATGCTAAAAACCCAAGTAAAACTTCTTGGGAAATAGTTTGTCTACCCAAAGTGGAAGGTGGGCTTGGGGTCATAAAGCTTGAAACTCAAAATGAGGCCTTACTTCTCAAATTCTTGCACAAGTTTTACAATAAAGCTGACATTCCTTGGGTGCATCTGGTTTGGGAGAAGTATTACAGTGATGGCAAGCTTCCAAATGATACACAAAAGGGTTCTTTCTGGTGGAGAGATGTGCTTAAGCTCTTAACTCATTCAAAGGTATTGCCTGTGTGATGGTTCAAGATGGTAAAACTTGCTTCTTATGGAATGATATTTGGAATGGGTCAATCCCTAGCATGGTATTCCCTGAATTATATTCATTCTCCAGGCACAAAAACATTACCATTCATAAAGCAAGACAGATACTCTCCCTAGAGGACCTATTCCACTCACCCCTCTCACATGAAGCATTTGTTCAGTTACATTCACTCCTACAAAAGATGGATGAGCTCAATCTTACTGAGGATTCAGATTGTTGGTCATACATGTGGGGAAGCCCCGCCTTCTCTTCGTCAAAAGCATATAAATCTCTCATTGGTTCAACCCAAGCACCTCAGATATTCAGAATGATCTGGAAAACTTCCTGTTAGCCAAAGCACAAGGTGTTCTTTTGGCTCCTGCTAAGAGATAGACTTAACACAAGAGAGATTCTCCAGAGAAAAACCATGATCCTGCCATGCTATGAGTGTGTTCTATGTAATCAGCCACCTGAAGAGAGCTCAACTCACCTATTCATCCATTGCTCATTTTCCCAGGCGATCTGGGCAACCCTCCAGTTCCATACTGATATATTTCTCTCACCCATGGATCAACTGGATAGCTTTATAGCTCAACTAAACAGAAGATTTGCTCTTGACATAATCATCGTTATGTGCTGGTGTATCTGGATGGCCATAAATGATCTCATCTTCAAAGGAATTCAACCTTCCCTGAGAACATGCTTAGAAAGGTTTAAGCAAGAGTTTGCCTGGGTTATCCTCAGAGCAAAAAAGAAGCACACAGGAGAAATGAATTTATGGCTGCAGCAATTTGTTGTCTAGATATGATTTTTTTCCTTTCCTTCTATGTTTCCTAAGTTCATTGTACAAAGAACCCGTTTAATTTTTCAATATATATAATCAGTAGGAGCACTAGCTCCTCCTGTTTCTTCAAAAAAAATGCGCCAGCAAGTGACGTCCGCCTACGATCCCTCGCTGCTCGCGGCTTCACTGATTGAGATGCCGACGCCGCGACGGCACGCCGCCGATCTCTCGCAAGCGTGGAGTACAACACCGACGACCACATCCTACAGCAGTCGTCAGATGCCGCCTCCACCGCGCCGGCTGCCGAGACTTGCGGCGCCATTCACCCTGCGGGCTGCGAAGGATGTCGTCGAAGTCGCCGTCAACGCTGTCCAAGAGCCGAAGGGAACGTCGCCGGCAAAGGACTGCTACATCTGCACACAAGCGACGAGAGCAGTGATGCACGACAGATGTGCCTATGCCTGTGTTTGTACGTGCATGTGCAACGTGAACAGGACTCTACACGTGTCTATGTGAATGAGATTCTTCTAATTACTTTTCTGGACGCCACGGTCGATGCAAATTTGCTGTTGCCGGCTCCTTCCTTCTTTATCTTCTGTCGCCGCCTGATTATGTTGTTGGGTCATCCGACCGATCAAGCCGAGCGCCACTATGCAGTCAATCAAGACTACTACTACGACATCGTTGTTCGCGACCGACGAGGCCGGACAGCATNGACTGCGCTACAGCCGGCCCATGGACCGACGAGGCCATGATAATGCCGACGCCCTATATTTATCCGCATTATTTCATCATGCATGGATGACGCGAAGTGAAGATCGAACAAGACGACCACATCAGCCCAATCAGAGGTGTTCTGCGAGCTGGACTTGCGGATGTAATTAACTAGGAGCTTCNGAGGCCCTAGGAACCAGAAGACCACTTCGCCCATATCAGATCTGCCCAACGGCAGGCAATGGAGCACGCATATATATTGGGAACCTTTATTTGTATTATCAGATATATGAATAAAATATGTGTTCCCTACTGTCTTTGTCTATTTATTTTTGTGTATTTATTTACACTANCGCCCGCAACATATTTTCCCCCGCGTGTAGAGAAATCCGCTCGGTGATTTTTCTCCCCAAACAGTCGTATCCTCCATCCCACCGCCCAAGCCATCCGCGTCCCATGGGAGAGGGCAAGGCGATGGTGAGGATGCACCCTGTGCCCCCCCAAATCGTGGCTTGGAGAGGGCGGCGATGAGGAGGGGAGTCTCGACGCGGACATGGCGCTAGTGAAGAGAGATTTTGCATCCCGCGAATTCCATGCCGGAGAGAGGGGCGGGACCGGCGCCACGGAGCGGATTCCTGCCCTCCTCCGTCAGGTCCTTCGATTTCCTCCTCCTCCACCAGATCGCCGGATGTTTTTGGATGGCTCGATGAATGATGACGTACAGGATCCGGTCGATCTTGCTCTTTTTAAGAGGGGAATCGATCGCAACGTAAGCTTCAATCCTTATTTCGATTTGTGGATGTACAAGAGGCCAATGAAGGAGGAACAAGAGCAGACATGGATGAAGTCTCCTCTAAGGCTCCACGAAGCTGGTTTGGTGGCGGTGATCGACTCTCTCATTAAGTGGGGGCCCGAGTTGAAGGAGGAGTTCCTCGACGTCATTCAAGCCATGACCATGCTCTCGAGGTCCATCGGGGCCCCATCTACTGCTTTTGTCTGGATACCTCGAAGTTCCCGACGCCCGAGGTTCTCAGCCAATGGATCCAAATTATCTCGGCAAAGCAAGCACAGGAGATCATCCCACTGAACCTCACCGAGTCAAAGAACATAGAGGTTCCCCTCCACCACCTGCGCAGCTGCCGGCTCACCTACCTCATCGTAGGCTTCCTTGGCATGCAGGCGTGTCTTCGGCTTGCGCTTGATGCTACCGAGCTTGAGGGGCATGCCTAGTCCTCTCTGACGGACCTGAACGTCATGGTGTGCATATTAAATGGCCAAGACCTGTCAGACACGGTGAAGGATATCCAATGCATCAAGAACCTCCGCATTGGCTGTTGTTTTCTCGCCACTAGCTGCAATAAGGTAGGCTTTTGTGTCGCTTCTCCAGGATTGGTGTCTGTTCAATAGTGGAGCTGCACGTCAGACTGTCCGCTCACCTTCGGAGACGCGCCTGCCCTGACACACCTCAACCTTGGGGTGGCACCCGCACCCATGGCGTTTTGTTCACCACCGATGCTACAAATCAGAGTCAAGTTATGCGGTTTCTTTTCAATCTTGGATGAGGTCAACTTGCAATGACATTATGTCTGTCTCTCTTCTGACTACACATTCCTGGTTAGTTCGAGTATTCACCTACATGTCTACCTCTGATGGATCCGTTGACATATTTTCTAAATTTGTTTGTTGTGTGGCATATGCAAGCCAACAAACGGAATGTACTAGCACTACAGGGCGTGCACACTCTTGGGGTAGCCACTGAGACGGCCACGACAAACAATGCCCGGGATCTCCTTTCACTCCTATGCTTCCTTCCATACCTCAATAATTTGACAATCCGGGTATCTCTTTCTACTAGTCAATTTGTTACTAATCTACTTCGATTGAATTGAACTTAATTGAACTGATGAACGATTTGTGACGTATTATGTGCAGCGTCTCGATGGCTACAACACTACTTGTGAAAACGAGGAGTGCCCTTCAGTCAACATGGTATGCTGCCTGGTTTGCTCCCTTCAGTGCCCAACCATGTTACATTTCAGGGGAAGGAGGATTGAGCTGAACTTCGTGGTGGCGGTTCTCGCCGTCGCTCGTGTCCTCACCTCACTGTCGGTGGAGTTGCTGCCGTCGAAGGATGATGCGACGTGTGCCAATATGTCCCACTTTTGCACATGTGAGGAGCCAACCAATTTCTTTCGGGCCTCCCATCAGGTGTCCAAGTGTTGCGACACAGGTGTAGCTTCACCGGTTACAGTTTAGTCTTCATAGGTGCTTCGTGAATTCAATTTTGGCTAGTTTGATATAATTTCTTTCCTGTAATCAGTCAACTTTGTTATGTTCATGTACATGACGAAGGTCCATGGAGCACCTCCTCGTGTATGGTTTAAGGTACTGTTCATTTTTTATTGGTTCAGTTTCTTCATCACAACTATTGGCTGAATTCCATTGGCCGCCGCTGCATAAGAGAAATAGATTGTAAAAATCAGTTACCAATGTATCAAGCTGAACTGTAGACTTGCCGATTGTTGCCACAATGATCATCACCAGATGGTCCATACATGGGCAAGATGTCTAATTTTGTTTTTTAGAAAAAGGATAAGATGTTTGATACAGTGCATCAATGCGCTTCAGAGTTCAGACCCCCAGAGCCCTTGAATTGCTAAAACACCAGCACTCCGCTTCCACTTGCTTTGCTCGGCGTGAATCCTCCCACCGTCGTTTCATGACCTTGCCCTCAACCGATGTGCGGGCTTTGGCGCATCGAGACGGAGAATGTTGCCAGGTCATGCACCATGGGTGCACAGTGCAGCGACGTGTGCCAACGTGCTCCGCAGTTCTCCCAGCTATCAGGGGACCTGGTCAATGTGGCTCGTGGTTCTGAAAATCTTGACTTGCTCAGGATAGGTTGTGTGTCAGAATCTCTCCGGTGCTAATCTGATCGACCTCGATTATATCAGTGTGTTGTTCTAATTGAATGTAGTGTCAATTTGGGAAGCTGAATGAGGAGTTACAGTTTCATCCCTTAATTGATCTTCTGATTGATGATTTTGTCTGCATGCAGATGGCACTGGTCTCTGCTTTTCCCTGTGTTGGTTACATTATGGATGAGTTGAGCTAATTGCTTCTCCACTTAAGGAGGATATTGACATGGTAAAAAGTTTGTTTTGATGTGTTTGGACAGGCATCAGGACTAAACATAAACTTGTCCAAAAGTGCAGTTTTTCCCATTAGATGTGAAAATCTGATTCTGGATGATATCATGCAAACCTTTCCTTGCCCAGTGAGCCAGTTCCCTTGCAAATATTTAGGCATGTCCCTCAGCATTAGAAAACTAAAAAGACTAGATGTTCAACCCTTGATTGATTAAGTGTCTAGAAAATTGCTGGCTTGGAAAGGCAAGTACCTCAATAAAGCAAAGACCGAATCTTGTCAATACAGTTCTAACCTCTGTACCATTTTACATGATGGATGAATTTTGAATGAAGCTACCACATCATGCCTGCTTCTGCCACCCTCATGGATAGGCCACTCACACAGCCTCCATAGCTGTGACATCCATGTACTAGGAAGGTTGACAGCTCTCGGACACCATCAATTCCTCCAAGTCGAAGAATTAAGTTTAGTGATCACAAAGAGTTTGATCGAGGGAAGTGCATGAAGCGGAGTGTGCATTGAAACTTTGGTGACCTTATCCATCTCCTATATTGGTGATCATGGGCTTCCCTATGCTGGGAAACAGTGGAGGGTTGCAAAATCTGATGTCATTCTGGGGGTCATTCTAGGGTCTTCCTGCACTGACATGGAATCATGCCCGCCATATTCATGTACTGACTTGGAATCATGTACTGTCAAAGGAAATGGATGCTACATGTACCATGTTTCTGTTTTGGTTCCAGGTACCATTGTGGCAATCACGCATGAAGTTTTATAGAATTCAGAATGTCAGGCAGTTACAAAACAGTATACATGGATAGCTAAAATTGAGGAGAAATACAGGGGTGTTGCTTGCTTGACGAAAATAATCATGGAGAACAACATAACAATCCATGGAACAACGGTATGTCCTTTGAAATGATTGATTTAGAACCATTGTAGCTTACTGGATATACATGCAACAAGAAGAAGCTTGTACCTAATGCAATTGTGTCTGTATTACTACCAGTTGCCAAAGAATAATTGGTTTTGCCTATGCTTGTATGGCTGCATTCATGATCTTAGTGATAAGGAATTGTGGTAGAGTATTGAAAATCGAAGCAAATTTCAATTTGACGGGTTGAGAAATCTACCGGTCACTACACTCAAGTCCTCAGGATGAGGTACGTTCATTATGTGTGGTCAAAGCCTCATAGGAAGTATATGGTGGATTCAGCAAATGGTTTGGTAATGCTTCTCGAAAAGGAGCGACTTGATTATGTTGTACTTGGGTTTGGGGAGTGCTTAGAACAAATGCCAGATGATCGAAGTGTCATTAAGATTAGAAACATCAAGAAATTTAAGATCTTTGATAATGACAATCATCCGTGTGTACATCTGTTCTACATGTTTATTGGGAAGCATGATAAATTCAAGAAAGTTTTTGAGTAACGAGTTGATACTTTTTCCCTTACCTTCTTAGAACACATGTGCATTTGCTCAAGACTCTCCCATATTTCAAATGCGGTTTTCTCGCTACGGACTCTAGCAAAGATATCTTCATGCAAGCACTCAAAGAGATTTATCCTAGCCTTAGCATTCCACCTAATTTGCTCTATAGATGGGTTGTCGGGCAATTTCTTAGTACTGACACTCAAGGCATCGGGAGAAAGAGCCTCCAAAAAGCATACCATGCGAATTTTCTTATGAAGATAGTTTCTTCCATCGAACTTGGGTGGACTACTACTCTTGGAAACCATCTTTCTAGGTTGTTAAACCCTAAAAAGAGAGCATAAGCTCAGATACAATTTGAAAGAATCGATGGCCCAAGAGGGGGGAGGGGTGAATTGGAGACTTTTTCAATTTCTATGAAAATGAAACCTTAGTTTATTCTAGTATTGCCCAAAACCCTATAGTTTTCTAAAACAACAAGCACACTAAGATGAGTCCTTAGATCATGTAGCTAAAAATATCATGATATGAAAGCACAAAGATATGATCAAAGTACGAGAAAGTAAAGGAGAAGGCAAAGAGACAACTCGATTTTTTCCCATGGTATCAAGGAGTTAACACTTCCCCTACTCCACGTTGATATACACACTAAGAGTATTGTCTCCCCTTGACCCACAAAGAATCAAGTGCTCACTAAGAATGTCCCTTCCTCCATCTCCGGAATGGTGGGCTTCACTTTCGTGTACAAGCTTGATCTTGGGGCTCCCAAAATCTTCAAGAGCTCACCAAGAACTCCTCATCACCAAGATCGTCCTGGTGCTGTCAAACACCAAGAGTAACAAGCACCCAAACTTCACTTGATCGGCACTAAGCCAAGGCTTGAACAAGATGCACACTAAGTCTCTAGCTCAACCCAACTCGAATGGATGGTCAATGTGTGTGTAAGGCTCCTTGCAACTCTCACAATATTCCTCAGGTGGTAGAGGGTCCAAGAACAGTAGAGAACTCGACCAAGGGGTATATATAGGACAGCCCATCAAACTAGTCGTTTTGCAACTACCCTTGCGAAAAGTCCCAATGTCAGATAATCCACTGACCTAAAAAGGTCAAACGACGGATAATACACCGTGTACTTTACTTTCCAATGGTCTTCTCTCGTAAGCATCCGCCGTAGAACACCAGATAGAATGTCGTATAAAGCTTGCAACAGTCAAAACCATTTTGAACTTGTCTTCTCAAAGTGTATGGCCCGTAGTTGGTCGTCGGATCGTCTGGCGTGTAGAACTTCCCTAGGACTTGGCCAAATATGCTCCATGCATAAAGTGATCAGCGTCAGTTCGCCATCCATCGGCAGAATAGTCTGTCGTCCCTTTTTAGTTGAGCCAAGCAAACCTCGCACGCCGTATTGTCTGTCGTTCATACGAACAGTAACTCCGGACAATCCGGCGTGGGGGGTTGACCAGGGTCCATGTACGCCGCTTGTTTCTCCCTTTGTCCGCTGTTCATCGGCGGAAAGTCCAGTGTATGGACTTCCTCCAAATCTCTTCCAATTCAAACTCTTGGAGATTTGGTCTTGATCCCTTCTTGCTTGGAGATGGATATGTAGTGTATTTAGTTGTTTTTAGCTGCTTTATGGGTTTATGTGCATAATGATCAAGCCAAGGCAAGATTAGGTCAAGCTACTAACTTGAGTACCCCTGTTAAAGGTTACGGTCTATCTAGAAAACTATAAAATCTAGCTACACTAAGTGTCCTTTATCTCCTTGTGACACTTAGTTCTAGAAAGGTCCTTAGTCTTAGCGGCCCGACCTTGCGTTAAGTTTGAGGGGCCTCCTTTCGTATCTTTCTAGATTTATTAATGTTGTTTTTAATTATCCTGCAAAACACACATTGGTCCTAGAAAAGTATTATTATTTATCATTAAAACGTAGTCATGACAATACTATGCTTCACATGCCTTGCTCCCACACCTTCCACGAAAATTGCATCTTCGAGTGGCTCCGCCGCGACGCCGTCTGCCCGCTTCCGCCCCCAGCTGCCCACGGCGGAGGACGAGGCGCAGGAGCAGGAGCAGCAGCGGAGGAGGATCTGGGCCTACTTCGGGGAGACGACGGCACCACCGTGGACCACCAACCGGCCGCGCTACTACGCACCGGTGCCCCGCTGATTACCAGACCACAAAGCTAGCTCAATAACAGAGGTGTATCTCAATATCTCTCTATGTAATAATCAAAAGCAATGTAAGATCAATTGAATCTAGACATCTAGCTAGTGTTTTATTTCAATGGTTTCGCTTGCTTAATTATCTTCTCCATCTTCAATGCAATTTGCAACGTAACGATACATATATAGATGCCAGTAAATCTGCAATCTCAGCTGGAGTAGTATTTTTATTCATTTTCTGTGATTCATGTATTTCTTGGCTACTAGATGATAATCATCTCCACGCATTCTTCCTAAAAAATTATACTGTTGATCATCAGTTTTCGAAATGGACTGTTGATCATCATGTGTCACAAATTGTGCAACAACCTGACGGCCATTGTTGCTTGCAAACTGTCGCAGTACTAATGCTCTAGGCTGCTATTTAGCTTGCGATGATAGTATGATCCGAACAGAAGAACTTTTAGGAACAAAAGCATGCTTTCCCTTCAATCAGAAATTTGCTCACTCATCATGTATATATGTTTCAAAATTTTCACAACTGCCTCCAGGTGTTGCAGCACATCGATCACAGACCACAACCTCTGTGCTGTGCTTGTCAATGGCCTCCTGCTCCTCGGCAGCATCGTCAGTCTTGGGGTGGTTGTTCTTCACGGATGTATACAGTTTTAGCAATCTGGTCATCTAAGTAAAATTAGTTGAGGAATCAAAATGCAAATATGCAAATTATATGCTCAATATAAAAGCTATTTATAAGAAAGGTATGTAGTACCGAGAATCTATGAACATTGAAGATTGAACAAGGAAATGTGATCAAAGGATACATACCTGTTCCTCAAAAGATATGAGGCCCTGTAAAAGAGAGGAGAACATAAATTTAGATCGTAATCAGAACATAGACCATTGTGTTTCAGACTTCTAGTACTATGATAGTTTATCATAACAACACTTTCACAAAAAAAAAACACTTGTTTGCTTTATTTCAATATATTTTCTGTGGAGATCCACTTCCAATTGCAACTCATATTATATGCTATTTTAGATATTATGTCATGTATGTATTTGGTAATTACTGATTGCCAGCACTAAAAAATTATATTTAGTTTTATTTAAAATATTTTATGACATGTCTTTTCACATACTCCTATGAAATTTCAAATTTTGGGACTAGTGTGCCCTGTCTTTGGTGGCCTAATAAACATCTGATGTCTACACATCCATCAATCGGAAATTGATCTATTGAGGCAACTGATGTCATGAACATTCATTCAGCTGCAGGAATAAAAGAAACCTGAACTTTAGTATGCAATAAATTTCAAGAAACGCTGGTTTTTGAAAAGGCACATCTACAGCTTATAGATATCCGGTGTATGCAACAAATTCAGCTGCAGGAAAAGAAATGTGAACTAGTATGCAACAAAATTGAAGAAACAAAAGTTAAGGAAGAAAATGTATATCTCTAGCTTAGAGCGTTCGATCAGGTTTACACCTTTCCATGCCACCGAATTTGTTCTCTGCTGTTCTCTTTGAGCCAGTGACGGCAGGAAGTACATATGTCGGTTAATCTCCCATCAAATTTGGATCTGCAGATTTGGAGGACGGCGAGCCGTTTCCGAGTCGGTGTCAGAAACAAACGCCAAGGCGGCGCGTCATCCACCGGCCCCACTACGACGTGTGCTCGATCGGATTCCAGGTTCGAGTCGGATTCAGTGACGGCATGTTCGGACTCACTCGCACCTATAGGAGTATAAATCTCGTCCTCCAC
>JAZFNS010020002.1:80254330-80264352 GCA_037127165.1 Alloteropsis angusta | reverse complement strand
CCCATGTTGGATGTGGTCGGCATGGACTAGAGCCCATGTTGGATGTTGTCAGTGTGGACTAAAGCCCAGACGAGCCCAGCCCATTCTCTAATCTGCCGGCGTGGACTGAAGCCCATCCAAATTCAGCCCATTCCCGAGTCTGCCGACTGCGGACTGCCGAGCGGCCGAGCCTCCGCCGCAGGATCGACACAATCACGCCTCTGCTACATCAGGTGAGCGATGCATTTGCCTCCGCCGGCGCGGGCACCAGCCTCATCGATCGACTGGATACCGCCGCCGTAGGTTACCGCTAAGGTACTGATTACCCATTATAATTCCAATGAAGTATTTGCGTTTCAAAATACAGCCAGTTTCATCGAATATGCAACGTAGCCGCAAGCCTGCAATGGAAATAAGTCCCAAGCTCAACTGGATGGCCAAGTTCGATTTTTGATGTACCCTGGTGACAGGGAACTATACTGTTAAAGGCTTCGTAGATGGATCTGCCCACACGAGAGGAAAATTCTGAATTTCTGATCGAGCACAAGTACCAGCTCCAACTGCAACATGGAAGAAGCTTCAATGCTAATGTGCGAAATAACAAAGTAGGGACATGGTAGTTTGATTTGGTCAAATAAAAACTGGATAATGGCACAAGCAATATAGTGTATATATATCATTACAAGAATGTCAATCAAAGGTTGGCTAAAATATAGAACATTTGGATGGTGTTGCTTTCGGTCTTCTTTGTTGAGGGTGTACACTTCTCATATGTTTAGCAAGCATCGTCACTGCCATCATTGTAATCGATGGCCATTCCACTTGACTCCCCAGCTTCTAACATTCTGTCAAAGAAATCTTCATCTTCATCTTCAATGAAAACATCAAAATCATCCTCGCTATCATCCCTTAGTGCTTCGAGTACCTCTTGATCAAAGCTTGGACCATCAGGTTTTTGTAACTGCGTTTGCAACATTTTAACCAATTATATGATGCAAAATGAGAGCAGCAACCAACAATTAGCAAACAACTACTATGAAAACATCAGAAAGAAGCTATGTGCCTATACCTGATATTGGGGTTCTGACATTTGAGCTTGCTGCCACTCAGCCCATTCCTGCAATTGAGGACAATTTGTGACAGTACATTGTTGAACCTTCTGTGGGAGTGGTTTTAAAGGGAGTTGCAGGTTTGGACAGTCTTTTATTTTCAGAAGACCGAGGGATTCATGGATACACAATCCTTCTATAGAGAGCAGCTGTTTGCATCCAATGATAGCTATCCCTTCAAGCATTGGCATGTTTTCAAGTTTGATCTCTTCTGCTTTTCTCAAGAAACAAACTTTTAATGCCCTGAGGAGAGGAAAATGCAGATAACTTAAAGCTTCTTCATTAATGTTGCCCTTCAACACTAAGTCAGTGAGGCAAGGACCAGTCGGTAGTCTAACCACCTTCTCACAGTTTATGATAACTAACTTCTTCAGATGTGATGGCAATTTATGTGGAAGGACCCTCAATTCATTACTATCCTTGATTCTTAGCTCATGAAGAGAAGGGAAATCAGTTTCAGAAACATCAAACCACTCCACCCATTTTGGCATGTCTTGAAACTCTAGTTTCTCCAGAGCCGGGAATCGCTCCATGGAATCCTGACCATAAAACTCTCCCCCAATTCGCTCTACACCTTCCATATGGATGATTACAAGTTCACGGAGTTGAGGCAGTTGGCCAAGAGTTGGTAGAAACTTGCTTTTTTGCTTCCATAGAGTCACCTTGGCTAAACGTGAAAAGGCAGGATCACCCAACCAGCTTGGATATCTGTAGCCATTATAGTTGAGTACCTCTAGCTCCTCAAGGTTCCTCTGTGGCTTTAAGCTCTCAAATACACCCTCATCCAATTCTGGTGTGGATGTTGCATTATTCTGATTAACAATGTGCTCGCATTTAGTGTAGAATCCAGCAGACCAGTCCAATCTCAGAATTTGCAAGTGTTTTTTACTGACCAGGTTTGCCGTCTGAGCATCATCAATGTTGGTCACTCGACCTAGCCCTGTAATGCATAGTTCTCCATGAATATTCACCAAATGATGTAGTTCAGCAATGTTGCAGTGCCAATTGCCTGCTCCAACACTATACCTTGTCAATGTTTTTAGCCTTTTTAACTTCCCAATTCCTCTTGGCATGCAAAGGGGAGACCAGAGATCCAAAACGAGTTGCTGAAGGCTGACCAACTTCTGAATGTCTTGTGGAAGCTCTCCAAGCATGTTAGTTCTTGCATCTAAAACCTTCAGGTTGTATAGGTTGCAGATAGAATCAGGTAGCTTGGCAATTCTTGTTTGGAAAATACAGAGATACCTAAGCAGCTTCAGTTCTCCTATTGACTCTGGCAACGACGTCAAAGCACTACGACTTAAATCTAAGGCTCTCAGATGTCGGAGACCTCTTAGATCCTCAGGAAGTGCAATGTTTATATGATGAGAGAACAACTTGGAGATGCATCTTCTGTTATTTTTGAAAAGAGAAGAATAATACCTCTTGTTATCGTCCAAAGCATTTATAACTTGAAGGATCCTAAGACCTCCAGTAACTGGCATGGTTCGCAGGTCCAATGTTGTATGATCTGGAGAACTCACAGCCAAGGATAAATACCGAAGATTTTGTGATGTGTCATTTAAGTACGTCATGTATTTAGTGTCCAATTTGAAAATATCTTCACCTGAGACAAATTTGGCCAGATCAAGGAAAAGGTCATGTATGGTGAAGCAATTGTGCC
Source organism: Alloteropsis angusta (assembly GCA_037127165.1). Classification (NCBI taxonomy): domain Eukaryota; kingdom Viridiplantae; phylum Streptophyta; class Magnoliopsida; order Poales; family Poaceae; genus Alloteropsis; species Alloteropsis angusta. The sequence continues at coordinate 80,261,601 of JAZFNS010020002.1, read as the reverse complement.
CTCCATCAAGTACTACTCTCTGAACCATAGTTCTCTGCAACAAGTCATTAAAGTATCGGTTGCCAATGTTCTCAGGGTTTCGATGGCTAGTCTGCTTAAGGATGCCCAAAGATATCCAGAGATATGTGACATTTTCCTTCAAGAAAATGTGCCCCTTGGGGAATAGAGTAAAGAAAACAAAGCAGCGTTTCAGTTGAATCGGCATACGGACATAGCTCAACTTTAAAGCTGGCAACACAGTATCCTCCCTTGCTGGTAAGTCCCACTGTTCACTCTCTAGTATATCACTCCATGCCTCCTTATTTTCCTCAAAGCGAAGTGCACTTCCAATTGCTTTGACTGCCAAAGGCAGGCCACTACATTTCTGAACAACTTTTCTGCCAAGTTCTTCAAAGGCTTTTTCTATATTTTGATCTGGGTGACAAAAGGCCATTTGTTTAAATAGTTGCCAACATTCATCAAAAGGTAAGCAGCCCACATGGTAGGGAGGCATTGTCTGGATAACTGATGACACATTTATATTGCGTGTAGTTGCAACTATTGCCCCTAGTTGTGCAGTTGACATCACTGATAGCAAGGCATCCCAAAGGTCCTTCCTTTCGTTCCATACATCATCAAGAACAAGTAAGAACTTTCTTCCAACAACTTGTTCCATTAACATATACTCTAACTGGTCCAATTCTGTTACCTGACAAGGTTTTCTTGTAAATGACATGATAATTTTGCTTATGATGCTTTTGAGATCAAAGTTCTCTGAAACATGAACCCATCCCATCAGGTCAAATTGCTTTGTAATCCTTTGATCATTGTAAACTATTTGAGCAAGTGTTGTCTTCCCTACTCCCCCCATTCCAATTATAGGAAGAACTGATGTATTATTATCTCCACGAGCTTCATTCACTGAGAGCAACAACTTGACTATGTTTTCCTTATCACCATCTCTGCCAATTACAGTGGGTCCGTCAACATGTGGTGTTGTTGGCATTGGCAGAAAGTCCTGTTCTTCATCCCTCAGTGGCGCATCCACCTCATCCAAATGGAGATCGTTCCATGCCTTTGTGATCTCCTTAAACTTTTCCAGAATTCTTTTTACCCTAATAGACAATTCATCCGGAACTGGAAACATCACAGGGTCTGTTTCTGGTTCCTGAAGTGAAGTACTTTAGTAAAAATGGAATCTGATATCTAAATTTGTATTCATACCTTTGTAATAATTTAGTAAATTGAATTTTGTTCAGTACCATTAAAAGCTGCACTGGTCCTAATCTCTTTATCTTGCCCTCCACTCTTTTACAACATAGTCAACATGGCTATGCTGCAATTTCTATCCATAGTTTTGGTGTTTTGAGTTATTTAAAGGTAAGGGGAAATTGCTCGACTATTATTTTGTATTGTGCTATGATCAGACCATCTAAATCAAAATAGTTTGAGCAGCATACTAGGTGATCAACATCCTTGTGATCAACAAATGAAAATTAAAGTGTCAGGGAAGCAACTGCAAATACCTTCTTGTCGCCCTTGCGCTTGCGTTTCCGTCTACTTCTGTCTTCACGGCTACTGTCCGGATCATTCATCCTACGACGCAGCAGCTCAAACTTATACTCGTCAATAGCATCCTGTGCATCATAGGCAAACTGCTGGAGCTCCCTGAATCGAAGCCTTCCAGACTCATCCCTGATGCTATCCTCATCTGTTGCCTCCAGTGTGCGCTGGACCGATGCCATCGTCCTCTGCAGCAATTGCACATCTCTGATTGCAGAAGTTTGCTGCTCTTCAGAAGTATGCTGCTCATCAGATGAAGATGATGTCCCAATCGGTGCAGAAACCCAGGAAGCAAGCTTGCTTGCTGTCCACTTAATGATTCCAGATGCAACCAGACCAGCCATCTCTCCACCTCCGCTCCTTCCTTCTAGCTACAGCTGCAAGAATGAGTTGACCAAGCTATAGCATGGCTTCCAATCACAAACCACACTTAAAAAAGTTAGCACAGCGTTAGGACCTGAGTGTGTTGACTTTGCTGTATGATAGACCAATGCATTGAAGGGACCTATTGTTGTTTGTACCATTGCACATGGAGGCTTGTACTTCTATGGACCATACTTTTGTCTGTTCTTTTATTGGTCCAAGGCTGGTTTGGCACTGCACACTGAATGTCACCTAAATTTTCAAAGAATCTGTAGAGTACTGTATTATATATTGTGGGCCTATTTTAGCTACAGAAAATTTCCTTGTTGAACCCATTTTTGTCATTGCACATATTTGGTCTCAACTTTAATCTGACATTACATCACTATTTTTCTTGAACCGACAAAAGTATCACTCTACTGCTGATCTAATAACATTGTTTATACGCTTTTTGGTTTTGGTGGCTAATTTTGGGGGTCATGCTGGGACACAAGTTCTTATGATTGTTTATACTGTTTATAAATGCATGCCAGTATGCTGCTACACTGTGTATGGAGTTGTTTCTGAACCAGTATAGGTCACATATGAATTGTATCAAAATATTCAGTTTTTAAACACTTCCACAAAATTAAAATTTCATGTTTTTTACATTAGTTCTAGAGCTAATTGAAGTTATGCTTAAATGACTGCTATCCCTAATACAGCATGCATATATCAACAACTTGACACTAAGTACATCTTGTAGACTTGTAGTTCCAGGTTTATTCATCATGAATTCCGTATGTACAAGATGACTTGGCAAACTGAATCCCTGTATGTAGTTTACAAATTACACATACGAATGAGAGAAACAAAGGGAACATGCCAACAAACAAATAGCGCTCGTATAAACTTCTGGATACAGAAACATTGTTAACTTCATAGCTTCATGAAATCTTTAGAAATAACAAGAACTTACTGCAACAAGGTGCCTCAAGAAAGGTGCTCCAATTACACAGTCAAAATATTTCAGCTGCCTACATGGAAAATCTATCTCAATGTTTTGCAGTCTATGGACCGGTTGGATGAGCAGAACATTCATCACTAAAATGGTGTTTACTGGTGTACTCTTCCTATATCAGCTAATTATTGTTGCAAGCTACATCCACAATACTAATCAAGTCCAAAGGTCTCCAGGTACAAATTCATGTGTTTCTGTTAATTTATACATACTTCACTAGATGCCACCATTAACGCTGAAAATGACAGGAATCAGACCCCATTAACAAAACTAGAAGAGCTAAGAGAGGTTTGTAATGGTTGCTACCCATACTAAATAGAAAGGTCAGCAGTAATGTTATTACATAGGTAAGTGGAGTACATAGCTGTAATGTAGTTTGACATAAGACAAACATAAAAATAGCAACCCTGAATNATATTGATATTTCTACAAAAGTTATAACAATATCACAGTGCCATTGCTCCTAGCTCTTTTTTTTTTCTCAAATACACAGGAGAGCTACGTATCATTATATTAAGGTAGGAAAAGAGTCATACAGAAGACCCAGAGCACAAACNATATTGATATTTCTACAAAAGTTATAACAATATCACAGTGCCATTGCTCCTAGCTCTTTTTTTTTCTCAAATACACAGGAGAGCTACGTATCATTATATTAAGGTAGGAAAAGAGTCATACAGAAGACCCAGAGCACAANACACACACCCACACCGCTCCTAGTTCTTTAGACTATTTGCAGAGTTGACAGGGCTAAACGTACATACTAGGGATGTAGGTAGGCATATATCACACACTGCAATGCAGCATTATATTATGTATTTTTGGACATGATTCCCACATTTATGCTTGCTCATACATCCACAGAAACATGAGAGCATAAGAATGATACATGCTACTTGAAAGAGTTCTCGATATCAATTACAAAGCGGTATTTCACATCTCGATTAACAAGCCTCTTGAGAGCCTCATTGATATAATCTATCTTGATGATCTCAATCTCTGGATAGATTTTGTTAGCTGCACAGAAGTTAACCATTTCTTGGATGTCTTTTGTTCCTCCAACAACACTACCAGACAAGGTCCGTGCACCTAAAAAGGCAGTTCAAGTTAAATTTGAATGACCTAGCTTTAGTTACCACATTTCCTTTCACTACACGAGTATCAGAACAGAGAATTACCAAGATTAAGGCTTGCAGGATGCAGTTTGATCTCACTTGGAAAGCAAACTATTGCCATCACACCACCAACCTTAAGGAGTGAGAGATATGGATCAAATGGATGGTCACCGGAAGCAGTGTCAAGTATGAAGTGCAGGGAGTTTTTCAGGGACTGCAAAAGCAGATGTAGTTATGATTAGCTGTTAACAGCATATCTCTAGGATGTAGTTATGAACAAGCATTATTTAACAACATATCTTCATTCTCAGACAAGAAAATTATTCATGGTCATATACCGCACTAGGATGTCTGGGTCGGAATCAAGTTGAAAAACTATGAGAAAGAAAGTGATTACTGATCTGTTCTTTTCTTGGAAAAACAATGTGATATGCATGTATCTTTCGCAATAAAATGAAGAAATATAAAAATGCTTCACACCAAAAAGATGGTGCCTTACCAGCTTTCTAATCTTTTTGCTACTGATACAAAATTATGTGATGTTTATCAAGAAGAAAAATAGGAATATTAGGTACATAAAAACTATGCAATGTGCAGTACCTCCATCTGCTGGGTATTTGATGATATAACAAAATTATCTGCTCCAAGGAGGTTGATGGCTTCATCTCTCTTTGATTCACTTGTACTGAAAACTGTGACCTTAAGGCCAAAGGCTTTACCAAGTTTCACTGCCATGTGACCCAGCCCACCAAGTCCAATAACCCCTAGTGATTTTCCAGGTTGGTTCATGTTGTGTCGCATCATTGGAGTATAAACAGTTATTCCAGCACACAGAAGAGGTGCTGCCTTTGCCAAAGGGTAGCCGTCCGGTATTTTGAAGACGTACCTGAAATCACAATGATTCAACAGAAAATGTGATTCCTTATCAGATAAGTTGTATTTGACCAGCATCAATATGTCAGTAAAATTACTTATATCATATATGGGCCAATACATTATTCTTTCATCATGGATTGATTTAGATGAAAATGGTTGCACAGTAATGACACATATTTGACACGTCTCTCATATGAAACTAGATAGAATCTTGAATACAACACAGTATGATCAAATAGGTGAATGAAACTACAATGGAACAAAATAACATTGGAGCCTGTTTTCATCTCTGAAACTAGTCTCCACCAATATAAAGAATATCTTGTTTGAAATTTTGCATAGCCAACCAAAATGGTACTGCCATACCTTTCATGGACTACAATGTGAGTGGAGTAACCCCCCTTTGTGACAGCGCCATCTGTATCAATGCCATTGAAAGTATAAACTCCTTTGGGGCAGTGGTTCTCTAGGGAGCTATTGCAATTCTCACAATCCCGGCATGAGTTCACGTATGTTCCAACACCTACATGGTCACCCACTTTAAAGCCTTTGACGTCTGATCCAACCTCAGTTACAACTCCAGCTATCTCATGCCTGCACAAATTAATATAATTGACAAATATAGGGTGCAAACAACATTTTTGTGCAATGAGCAACAATTCATCAGCACCCCTGGCTGTGATATTTTGTTTCCTCTGAGGTACTCAATGTATATAATGATCTGAAAAGCTTACCCAGGAACCACAGGATATTTTGAATCATTGTGCATATTTCTTGTCCAAACAACGTCAGCAAAACAGACTCCACAGTATGTGATCTTCAATGAAACATCACCACTTTGCACTGCTCTGAAACATAAGATGACTTTATGAAAATGAGACCACTGAGTCAAACTGCACAAAAGACAAACATGTATCTACTTGCACCCAAATTTTCTGCAGTCTCACCATACCCAAAATGCTCATCCACTGCATCGTACTAACATCAATTTTATGGTTTAGCTCGACATGTTAAAGCCATATATGCCTGCACTATTTGTTAACACACATGATATTTCATTTAAAAGCAGGCATGAAAGACACCGACAGCCAATATAACGTATATCTCTACTCCTAAAAAGAACCAAAAGGGGTCAATTTTTTGGTGTCACATTCTACAGGACGAAATTTCGTCCTCGCGACCCCGCCCTGCCGTCCCAACTTTCATCGCCCCTGCCCCTGCCCTCCCGATCCAGACTCGCAGAGGCTGGCACCAGGGCCACCCAAGAGGGCGAAGACGCAGCGCGGCGCAGTGCGCGCTCGCCGCCGGCCACCCACAGGCTCAGCCCGTCGCCGCCATCTCCCCGCCGAGCGCCCGACCGGATCCCACCCGCCATCTCCCCGCCGAGCGCTCGACCGGATCCCGCCCGTCGCCCATCGCCGAGATGCCGGAGTATGCCTATCGCCGAGACACCGAGTGCCTCANCCATCCGGATCCCTACTCGTCGCCGACCACCGCCCCGCCCGGATGCCGGAGGCCCCAATCCCCTGCCCGTCGCCGCATGTATCTCTTCCCCGCCCACTGTACTCTCCTGACTTGTTATGCACTGATCTGGATCCGCGCATGAATGTGTGTATTTTTGTTATGCACTAATGCTTCATAGGCNTGCAGTAATAGGCTAATTTGCTTCATAGGGTTGCAAAAAACCGTGATTTTGGGTGGTCTACCAGAATTTGCCATGGCCAAAGAGAAAATGGAACTTCACGTCGTGCCATTTTTATTATCTGATGATCAAAATATATGTTCGTTTTCAGGTGCTTACACTGCTACTTCATGCTCCAGAGTGAGAGATCAGCATACATGTTTTGTGATGAAATTTTGGAATCACCTTCGGGCAGTAGAAAATTGGTATGATCCCTATCCATTCTGCCACTTATGGGGGAAATGCCATACTATTCTAAGCAGTATGTCATGCACATTCTAATCTTTGTGAACATGCGTTATTTGTATGCCAAACTGATTTAAGTTTGGAAGATAGAACACCGTTGCTTGTTTGTTTTCCCAGTATTAGATAAAATGCCTTTCTTTTGTATACTTGATGTCTTGATCCCAAAATCACTAGACAGGGCAAGGATGATGGTTTGCATATTGAGTTAAATGCTCTTCAGGCCAACTAGGATGATGCAGATGGGTATTATAGTAAGTTTGCTATCTTATGGATGATGATGCAACCAGTTTCTTTGTTTTTCCTGCGGTCTCACTTTACTCCTGTGTTGTCATTCATTCATCTTCTTGTTTTTGCGACTCTGCATCCTACTGGTTTGGGGAACTGCTGGATGGCCGTTATGAAATCACAGCAGCTCAGGGTAAGGGTGTGTCCTCAATAGTTGTGCGCA
>JAZFNS010020002.1:78840290-78852897 GCA_037127165.1 Alloteropsis angusta | reverse complement strand
AGAGTTGATGGACCTAAGTGACACCTCCTTACAAGTTGATGGACCTCTGCTACATTTTACTCTTTCTTAATTAGGTCTCACAAAATTGTTACATAATGTTCGTGACAATGAAATATAAGAACCACTTGTATATGGTTTAGATTTCAACCGGCGAACTTCATGTCTAGACTAGATTGTTTCCTCTCTAGTTTGACTTGAATGGTTGCACATAAATTTTAACTTCATGCCATTTCTTCCACTTTTCTCGTACTAGTACATCAATTATAGGGCTAGCAAGTTTAAAAGTATTTTACGAGAGGCATAAGTATTATAATCAGTGCTCCATTTATATTTTCCCGTCTCCACCGTACCTCTGTGTTTGTTTGCCATATGTGTTTGCTTGCTACCTCAGTTTCAGTTAGTTCTTCTCTACTAACAATGCAAAAGGTTGATATTTATTTATAGTGGCAGATGTGGTGGGAAATATATCTATGCAGCCTCATAGTTCTTATTATGTTTAGTAATGTCAAATATGCGTAATTTATTTCTTTACATCGAATAATGTGTAATTTAGATGTACACTTGGCAGGTGGTTATTCTAGATTTTTTTCACAATGGAAGTATTGTTAATTTTTTATACATATTTTGAAGGAAGTACTTAATATTATTTTTCTAATGGTAGAGGTAAGTAATTAGAAGTAATAGTTCCAATGGATATTGTTACCAATAATGGTTAAGTATACAAATTCAACAGTTATTTTTTTAATATTTTTGAGAATGTGTACATTGCATTTAAGGCTAAGGACGCACATGCCACTATAAAACAATGCAGCGGGATCCAGCAACCAAGGCACCGCCGCTACACGAGCTTCATTTTTCAACCGGTACCATCCTCGAACGGATAGAGATAGTGCATTCTCGTGTGACAAAGATGGCCACTTTGGAATGTATTAGGATCAGATGTTGTGTAGGCTTAGAAGGTGTCAGGAATTAACCTAGCTCATTCCAACAAACTCTTGAAGAGGCGAGAATTCAGCGAGGTGAAATATTGGTGGCATAAGTCCCACATAGAGGCTCTACGGATCCCGCGCTGCGTTAGCTGCCCATGAACCGCCGCGATCGAAATGCGGCGCGTATCCTCCGCCGACTCTCTCGCGAGGTATGATCGCTGGTTTGGGGGGTCCAATCTGGAGAATCTACCACAAAGGCTAAAGAGGATCATCCGAGGCCCAACATCATGTCATCGCCACGCAGCCGGCTTCGATGTCGATCAACCACACTGAAACAATAGCAGCACCAATAGTTAAAATCCAATGCCATATTCACAACCATAACCGTAGAGCGAATACCAAAATTCTGGATATTCAAATTAGCATCTTAGGTATACCATCTGTATATCTTCAGTAACCATAACACATCTTTCGTTACAGGTTACATATACTTGTGAAGTGCAGTGACTAAGTCTAATCCAGAATAAGTAAAGCTATGTCAAAAAAGAAATGCATATCAAAGCTACAAATTGCATCCAGATTTGAACCCAACCTACTACAATTACTATTAGGAATAATGGAAAAGATACATAGCAAGAAAAAAACCTGTATCAAATTAGATATTTAATGCTCAATACCTTAGCTCCATCCTTGCTGCCACAAAAAACCTGCAGTGTACCTAAAATCTCCAAAACGACCTCACTTTCTTGATCCAAAACCACTGCCTCCTGCTTCAAAAACACTGATTAGTTAAAAAAAGGTGTCACAGTGACTAAACACATGTCAAATTAAAAGATAAATGTACATCAAGGCTGTAATAAATTGTATCTAAATACCGGCAGTTTAAACCCAATGCGGTCGCACTGCAATTAGGCATAAGGAACCGAAAAAATTACGACTTGTACGAAATGAGATCTTCAGTGCTACACTAAATTCACAATGGAAGATATTGTTAATGTTTATACATATTTAAAGGAAGTACTTAATATTATTTTATCAAAAGGCAGGGGTCAGTAATTTAGAATTAACAGTTCCAATGGATATTGTTGCTAATAATGGTCAATTATGAATATAACGCTCTCATTCACGTGTTTTTTGCCTCTTTGCTAATTGCAGACTAGTAAATGTGCAATTTTAGCTTCCGTCTGTCTTGCATTTGTTCAGGGTTTCAGTTTCATCATGCGGAAGAATAGGCACGTTCGTACATGCACGTTCAGTAAATGTGTGTACGTTCTGCTCGGTTCTTGAACTATTACTCCGGGTCTCAGCTTCACTAGGAGGATTATTAAGGCTTCAGTGCCACCAAATGTGGAGTTATTACTTATTAGGGGAGGATACTCTGCATGGTCTGAACTGAACTTGCTGCAATACCAAATGGACAGACCTATGCATTGCTATGTGTACCTAATATGCACCAGAACTCCACAAGTCCTATGCACCCTATGCTAGAAAAAAAAAAGTTCTATGCACCGGAGACAATATAAGCCGATAAAAGGGGGAGGGTCAGGAATGCACACAGGCAGCCACAAATAAAGAACGGCCATGTCCACAGTGCTGGTCACCTTATGCATCAGCGCCATGCATTCCAAACCCCCTCCTTCGCCACTGCCGGTTTCTTAGTGGAAGGGGACAACAACAAATTAAACAATCACACACTAGTAGATACCAAACTCGCATGGCGCCTGGATGGTAGGATTAGAAGGCGTCAGGAATTCAACATGGACAAGTGTGTACTTCTCGCCAACTTCTTGAAATCTCCGACCAACAATATTGGGTTTGCACTGAGGACAGTCATCTATGCACTAGTCCAGAATAGACAAAGTGCCTGTGACCTACGGGTCTACGGACATGTTGTCTGATGCTGAGCTGCCGATATCTTGCCCGGGATGGGAGCAACGAGCAGAGGATAAAAAGCAAAACCGGGGACGGGGCCGAGCGGATGACAGGCCAGGGTACTTTTTTTTAATAAATTGGCAACGATTTCTTTGGCCAACCTTTGAAATGTTTTTTTTCTTAATCATCGATTACATTTTCTGGGATATGTTTCCAAGCTATTTCTGGCACTGATTGCACAAACTGGTCCGGAAAAACCATTTGAACCGCCCTGTAAAAGCTTTGTGGCATAGTGATGAACCATGTGTGTGCTTCAATAGGGATGGTAATACATCAGATCTATTTAAGCTCTTGTAAACCTGTTATGTTGATGTACTAGGTCAATCAGATCAATTGGTCAATAGTCATAAGGTTAAAAGTTGAATGACATGCGAACCGACAGCATCACACATGACAAAAAGATTAGGGCCATACTTGGTTGCTGGGTGGCCATACTTGCGGAGCTCTTTTACAGTGCCTTATACTATTCTAAAGATGGACCAGTATAGAATGAAAAGGAGAAATATAAAAGGATCGGATGGCTCAGAATTTTTGTATACTGGTGAAAACTTGACCTGTGGTATAGTAGTATAGGTGGTATTAGAGTCTACTATGTGTATTTAGGGATAAAATTATAATTAGCACAAATGTAATTTTTTGAAAAAATGTTATTTGCATAAATATAATATTATTAAAAATATCATAATGGCATAATTATAAATATATTTTTTACGTCAAGACATCAATATGGTTCGAACTAGAAAGAGAAAAAAATCTAAATAGAAGGAGATTATTAGAATGTCCTTCCTCTATATTTTATACTACTGAGTAGTTAGTTTTCCCACCACAGTCGGTGGTGACGAGGCCTACATTATGTCGTGAACTAGTCTCAGAGGAGGGAGGAGCACAACCAAGCAGAACATTTTTACATAGGGTGGCTGCAGCTGCGGTGTGGTGATTAGAAGAGGATCTACCACCTTGTTTTCCATTCATTGTCCCAAATCTGCCAGCGTCATACAATGTTCTATTGTTCGAACGTCTTATGTCCTTTGGTATCCCATGTCTCTTTCTCTTATTCAATTTGTGTGTCCTCTTATAAATTTCGGTATGCTCAGATTGCCCTATTCCGAGGAACATGCCTAAAATTGGCCGAGACGCACAAGTCGCCCAGCTATCGCCATTTGCCAACCCAACCGGGCGAGCTTGGCGCCTGTGACAAGTGAAGAAACGACAAGACAGAGAGAGCGCAGCTTGCTGCCTATATATATCTGCCATAACCTGGGCTCGCATGCATGCTTGGCCAATCATGTGAACGTGCTCAGGCTCTAATGCAAAGCGATCTTAATTTGTCTTCAGCAGTCAGCACGTGCAAACTACAAAACCAATTGGTATCTGCCGTACCTGGGCTCAACCGAGACTCCAATTTACTTCACCGTAATTTCAGTTCTCATTTTGTTTTTCCTTTTCATTTATGTTGAGCTGGCCGTGTGGCTGATATAAGGAAAAATGGGGGATCCACGATCCAGCAACGAGAGAACCACCACGTCCACTTGCCATCATAACTCATAAGCACCATCAGGCTCCTTCACAGCTACACTTCCAGCAATTGGTACCAATAATTCCTCAGGCAGATGGAGATGGCAGCCTATGCTTATGCGATAGAGATCGCTCATGTCACATATTTGGATGGAACTTTGATCGAGTAGGCTTAGAAGACATCAGGAAGTAACCTTATTTTCTTCATCTTCATACATCAGCTTTCTTGAATGAACGGCCTATTTCTTCACGATGTACTCCAAGCTAGCCAACCATTGCCGCGCACACCGGCCTCAAGTAATCGAACGGGCTTGATGTTAGTGAAGATTTGCTGTGCTCGTGGCTTAAGTTGTGTTATCACCTTCTTTTCTCTGTCGCACATCCAATGTTTGATCCCATCCCATTCCTGTTTCTCTTTTGCGTAACAAAGGCATGAAGGTTTTTCATGTACTAAATATCGAAAGTTCTGAACACAATTTGTAAAACCACTAAATAGGTTAGCTACGACTATAGCCTTGCTGTAGTTTTTTCTTAGCTTCTACAAAACCAAACGCTAAAGATTTTAGCCCGCTATTTAAAACCTTTTGGAAAATATACCTGGCGACATTCGAGTCCCACCGCCAACGCAGTTGCTGCGCATAGTGCTGCCTCGGTCTACCTGACGTCCGAAACAGTGCCGTCTCCCTCGCCCTTGTCGCGGATTGGCTCTCGTGGATTGATTACATGACTCTTGAGTTAGGGCCTCAACGGAGAGATCCCAGGCTGGGTTGGAGGAAATGGCCGCAGTTGAGCCAGATTGGAAACTACAACGGGGTTAAGGCTCTGTTTTAATCAAAGTTGCCGAAGGTAATGCAATTGCAAGCTAAAACTTGCCAAACTAAAGAAAGACTAAACAAATACAGGAATTTCCGTCGTTCGGAAACTCTTCTAGTGGCTAGGGTTGCCCCATGAATTGGGGCACATACCCTGCCGTGAAGCAATGCAAGGCCTGATGGGAGTACAGAGTACAGACCACATCGTTGACCACCTCGAGCTGGGCGGACTGCCCGGGAAGAGAGGTGCCACCATAATTTGGAGAGAGAATTTCATGTATGCCATAGAATTTTTGACCCCTTCCCTGAGTGCCACAAAAATTTTCAGATTGCCCTGAGTGCCATAAAAATTTTCACTTATGCCTTGTATGCCATTCCGTGCACATTTCCGTCCATGTGTTGTCAAGTGCATGTGGAAAAGACGATTTTACTCCTCCTAACATGGCCTCACATGTCATATTCATCTCCTTCAACTCCCTGCAGCCGCCCCCTCCCGTCCCTGCTACCGCTCCATGCTGGCCGCCTTCGCTGTGGGGCCACGACCGAGCGCCTCCGCCGTGGGGCCACGACCTGGCGCCACGCCGTGGTGGCGCCGCCAGGGACCTCGGCCAGCCGTCACGCCAAGGCATGGCAGGCGGGCGCTGGGGCATTGGCCACGGACGGTCGCACGATCTTGAATCTCCGGCTTTGAGGGCCATGGCGGCGGCCAAGCAGTAGGGGAGGAGGGAGATATGGAGGTGGCAGAGGGGTAGGAGAGGGCTATTGGCCGGTGGTGGCAAGAGCCCGGCAGATTTCACCGGCGAACAGGAGGGGCAGAGCCCCACCTTGGTGAGCCCCACGTCCGTGACGGCGAGGCATTTTATCGAGCATGAGCTCCCTGTCCCCGGCGCCAACGCANGTGCGACAGGTCGACCGCCCCCAGCGCGCGCCACCCAACCCCGCTGGCCCGCATGAGGCACACGTGCCAAAGCCCGGTNGCCGGCTCCCGCGACGGCGGCGAGGAAGGCGTCGTCGAGCGAGGCGCAGGCGGCTCCCGCGACGGCCACGGCGAGGGAGGCGTCGTCGAGCGAGGCGCAGGCGGGAAGGTGGAGCTCCGGGAACACGCAGAGCAGGCGCGGGAGCGGCTCCCGCCGGAGCACCCGCAGCGCACGACGGTTGGCGGACTCGGCGCGCTCGAAGGCGTGGCTGACCAGAAAAGAAAGATGAATATGACATGTGGGGCCATGGTAGTAGGGGCAAAACCGTCTTTTGCACGTGCACTTAACAATACATGGACGGAAATGCGGATGGAATGGCATACAAGGCATATGTAAAAAAATTTGTGGCACTCATGACAATTCGAAAAATTTTATGGCACTTTCTCAGGCTTGTACGCCAATGTGTATTTCTGCAAATAAGTTTCCCGGTGGCAAGCATTGATTAATAAAATTATATTTCTGCAAATGAATGGAGACACCCGTCAAATAAAATAATATTACCCGATACTGTTCCCCCATGTGTACACGTGCAAAGTTTCGGTTTGCCAGAGCAATTGTCTTCATTTTAGCATGTGCTAACTGCTTGATATATCCGCCATTTAATTTGCAACTGACACGAATTTTAGCTCCATCGTAATTTTAGAGCTATAATTCATTCCTTTCTCCTTTCCAGTGAAATTAATATTTGTTCTGTTCTTATTATACGCATCAATGCATACACATATGTACGGAGTACTGCACTACATTAAAGTCCAAGGACACAGGCCCGATATAAGGCAATGGGGACTTGGGGAGGCAGCAAGGAAAGCTTTAAAGGTCCACAATGCCACCATACACATTTAGTTTCTTCCGATCCTCACTTTCAAATAACGGTGCCAATTGCTCGGGCGGACAGAGGGAGCGGGTATTCCTTGCTTTTGAACAAGACATCAATATGTTGGCCTAGAAGGCATCAGGAATTAATGACACTAAACTATTGATCATGATATGAGCTGCTTCAGTAGATTTAGCTAAGACATGTATGCAACTTGAAAAGTTCCATTTGTTAGATGGGGTATAGAACGAAGTTGTAGGCTGTGTCATCTAGGGGCGGACCCACCCTATCAGCGGGGTGGGGCGGTCGCCCTAGCTAGTGGCACTAGGGAGTTGTAGGCCGTGTCATCTAGGGGTGGACCCACCATATCAGCAAGGTGGGGCGGTCGCACTAGCTAGTGGCGCCAGGGTTTTCATGGACGTAGAAAAAAGGAAAGGATTGTGAGAAGAAAAGAGAAACTGGAGGGTATGGGCTTTGTGGGCTGTGGAAACGGAGCACACAAGTGGTGAGGCCCAGCTGGACCAGCAAAAAGGCTAGAGCCCAGGAGGAAGCTAGGAAAAGGATCAATCCCTAATTCCCACCCGCTTCCTCGCACTCGTGCTCTCGCCTTTCGCTCAAATTGGTGGCGGTGTGCTCCACTCCCTAAATCAGAGGTGAATTGGCGCCCTGTGCTGCTAACGGTGAGTAGTGCAGGACGCTGCCCAGCGCCCGGCAGGGCTCATCGCTGCCGCTGCAGGCTGCAGCCACGCAGCAGACGCGGAGAGGAACCGAGCGTGCACAAGATGCAAGCTCTCGTAGCCCCGCGCCCCTGTTTCGGCGCGGCCGGGCATGGCCGCCGCGGCGGTACAGGTTGGTCCATTTTATTTTTGATGTATTTTGAATAATATGGTGCAATGACAATTTATTCTTCCCGTTAGATTATCATCTTTAAATTGTTGCTTTTTGCTCACTCTTTGCTAATTTGTGTGCTCGGAATGTGTGAATATATAGTGTGTGTGTATGTGAACCGTCTTAGAGGTTTGTTTCGCTTCTAGCTAAAGTTCGCCCCACCTATGAATTTTGTGTGTGTGTGTGTCTGCCACTGGTGTCATCCATATTCATGGTAACGTTGTGTAATTCATGGTCTGAAAGCATAGAATACAAAACAATACTACACCACAATCCAAGCCCCCCTCCCCCACCCCGGGTGCTGCTTCCTCCTAATCCAAATCGAATCAGACCTTTTGATAGGCCAGCCCATTGAACACCAATCAAACAGAGCCCAAGTTAAAAACTACACCATTATTACCATTCAATCCAAACTAATTATATTAGCAGGGCTAAGAACAAAGCTTGGCTCACATCCTAAAACNNNAGGAAAACCAACATCAACCTAAGATGGCTCATATCCTGTCCTAACAAAGAGAGTATGCNGTTTGGATGCACTAGTGCTGTACATCTTTGGCAATCCCTAGTGAAAATTTAGCACCTTTACGTGCGTGAAGCTTTTCATCATGTGCTGGCACTGAGATAGTAAATGTTCTTATATGTGCGTCTTTATTTTGATGCAGATGCAGAAAATAGTATTTCTTACGTGCGTTTAAGTGAATTCTAATGTTTGCATTTTAATTGTGCGAGCCTAAGAGCTCTTTTGTAATGAACCGCTGTGTACATCATCCTTGGTGTAGAGGCAGGGACGTTTGTTCCATTATCTAAAAAAAATCTAAAAACTCGTTTGGTCTCGCTAGGTAGCATTCTCCACCTACGTCGACGTGCTAGAGGTCAAACATTTATGCAACGCAAGAGGAATGAAGCGCGCTCTTGAGCAGCTGCGGTTCTCTCTTCTATATAGTTCGATATGTTCTCTCCTGTTTGGTGTCTCTCAAATCTTTAGAACTTCAATTTGTTGAGCAGTATGGTGCTCAGATTGCCCTATTACAAAACTTTTGAAACTTGTGTTAATTATTCACCGAGATATGTAGAATCTCGAACGTGATGACTATAATGCAGATCAATTCCAATCTCTCTTCAGAACTCAGAAGTCAGCATGCGCGAATCACGTGATATCTGCCACATATACTGGTGCACAAGCAAAATAATTTCTGTTCTCATTTTAATTTTTTCCTTTATTAATTATGTTGTTATATATGAGTTGATGTTCATTACTCGGTAGCTCCTGCACCAAAAGCCGGAGAACACACTGGACGATATAAGGCAACGGTGTGCTGTATGCAGACAGGAGAGCACGGACACGTCCATAATGCCCACCATACACTTATTGGTTCCTTCCAAGCCCCATTCATGTGGAGTGTAGACACCGGACTCCCACTGCATGTGAATGAGCCATATGTAGGCTTAGAAGGCATTAGGAATAAACTCCAACCAATTCACCTCAGGAATAAGGCAACACATACAGATGATCCACAGGGATACTCGGTCAATTCAGATTCCTTTAGGGGAACAGAGGTGATGAATTCTCTTGGTGAAGAGATCCTAACTATATGGCATCATATCTGGATAGGTTTCTAGGATTAGGAAGTATATGGGGAACTAAGCATGTACATTTTTGTAGGTTCATTTAGAAAAAATGAGATTTAGATGAATATCCTTTTGCTCAAAAGACAGGCCAGCCATCTACAGTGTGGAAACTAAAAAAAATAAGTCACTCCACCCAGGAAGATAGGTTTGTATACCTAATCAAGTCATCAAATTTCCATATATATATTGTCATCTTTCTACAATTTATCAGATGTTCTTGAAGATGTGAAGACGGATCGTGCATTCCCATTGTCTCTTCCTTCTAAAACACCATGCTTATAATTAAAACTCGGTGCTGTTAATTGGTGATCACAGGGTAAAAGTTTGGTGCCCCTCTACAAAATACATCACTCCCAGCACAAACCACAACAATTTCAGCAAGAAAATGGCAAAGACAACTCCTCTTCATTCTCATTTCACAAACATTTCTGATGGTGTATTTCAGAGACATGAAAAACAGGGGGTTTCAGATAACAGGATATGAGCAAGCAGTGGAAGGGGATCGTCTAGCTAGGGATTGACGCACCTTCGGCCATGTGCAACCTCGCTATATTGACCACTAATGCTCTTTGTGATGCATTGTCAATGGTTATAAAATCAACTTCATCTTAAGTTTTATGAATCTATGAATGCACATTCTGTACACTAACCATGTGTGCAATTTGATCAATTGTTGGTCTAAATTAGTAAGCTTTGGTTTTTCTTTCTTTCCTCAAATCAAAGGACGCCTTAGATCAGTGAACAGAGGCAGTAACTACAATGTAGAATTGGCATAGGCGACTGGTTTATATATGTTAGATAGAGTGCGCAGCGGATTCGGCCTAGCCCGCTATCCGCACGGGCCAGCGTCCCATCAAGCCCAGGTCCACTGGAGCCCACAACAACCAAGGCTTCAGGCCTAACTCAACCCAAAAGACTAGTTTGATAGGTGAGGACTGCCCCTCCTTATATGTTATGCTCCCCCACCATCGACTTACGATGTGGAACTAAACCTAACAATATATACAACAATCTTTATAAAACATGAACCATCCATGTGGTAATTTATAAATCTCTCAAATTTGTATCTGTGTTTTCTATTTGAATTCCACCTAAATTTTTGTTAGTGAATTCAACAATAATTACCGAAAGTTATGTTTCTAACACAAATGGCAGTGTCACTAGAGAGGCATCAAACACAAATCCTACCCAAGTATGCCATCCCCATCTGTACTCTCTACAAATTTTCAGTGAACCAGAGCGATTTATTTTGAGCAGCCAGCGAGCACGTGTGAACTGCTTGGTATCTGCCACTTGATTGACTCGAATTTCAACTCCAGTGTAGTCTTCGTGATCTTTTATTTTCCTTTTGTCTACAGGAGTTGGTGCTTATTTAGATGCCATGAGTTAAAGACACATTGAGTTTGGTTTGGATGAGACGTTGCGTAGGCTTAGAAGGCATTGGGAATTGACCTTGTTCAACTCCACTGCTCCATTCATTGCGTCTTGATCTATTTGTCAAGGGAACTGGACCAGATTGCTGTGAATACACGTTGTTGATTTCCTTCCTACGGTCTTCTAGCCGCTCAGCTTCAGTTTTGGTTTCAATTTGGGCACTGACTTGTCTATGCGCTGGCAGGATGAACAAGCAAAGAAAATCACTCGGTAGTAAGTGAAATCAAAGTCGATCGGTTCACCCACCCTACGAAACACAGTGCTTCCAACCTTTGCGGGTGGCACTGAATACTAGCAACTCGCCACCTGACAATCCAAAAGCCATCACCAGGTTCCAGAAACGCCAAAGGAAAAAAGGCGAGCAGAGATTCCCTTAAGCCATTTCCTCTCGTAGATAAAAATGATCAGCAATCAACTAGCAGAGATTATCCAAATGAATTATTCCTGCATAATTCGGCAATTCTGAAGGTAGACCATCATATATGCAAAACGCACTGCTTTATTATTTTTACAAAATGCATTGCTTTATTATTTTTACAAAATGCATTGCTTTATTATTTTTAGAAAAAACATTGCTTTATTATTTTTTAAAAAAATGATGCTTTATTAATTTTATAGAAATTGCTTTATTGTATTTAATTTGTGCAAACGACTGGTGGGACATCAACTACAGAATCTTTAATGTTTGCACTCGACTACTTGAATTTTAGTTTCAGTGTAATCTTAGTTGTCCTTTATTTTTCTTCTTTTCTCAAGCTAATACTTGTTTAGATGTGTTGCATCTAGTACTTTTGTTTGGACACAACTCAACACCTGGTTCAATTTGCAACAACTTCCAAGAGGGGACTCGCAAGATAAATTTATAGCTGGTGGAAAAAAAGTTTCGATCATTGGTGGACAAACCCGAACAGACCACATTTTGATGGACTTGTCATATACTCTCTCTCCATCCACAAAAGAATGCAATTCTCGTTTCCCAAAAAAATTAAAATCTCACGTTTGACCAATTATAAATTAAAAATTTTAACTTTTATAATACATTATATATATCGTTAGATTCGTTACAAAATATGCTTTAATAATAAGAGCTCTTTTACAATGGTTGTTGGTTCCTCCCGGTTCCTCTCGAAATAATTAATTTAATTAATTCCAGTGGTGTGTACTTGCTAGATCTACAGAAGGAGGTGTGAATCCCTGACCAAGGTCTAGATCGATGTCCGCCCCTGGTAAGATCCATTTTTGCCTGGTTCTGGACTCCATGTAGGCTACTAGGCATTGCTATGTGTACATCTTCAAAACAAAATACAAGCGAGAATGGTTCCATGTTGAGGGATGCTGATAATCCCATACGAAGGAATGTATAAAGTATAAACTTTTCAATTTCCTTAAGATGCAAACAACATAGATTGCGTACAACGTGCGATTACGAAAAAAATTTATTGGGCTCAGGAAATCTCGCGCCAGCTGCTTTCGATTTCCTATAAGGCTCAAACTATACTTTATCAACAATTCAATTCAAAACTATAGTACTCTAAACGTTATCCCCATAATTATTAATTTACTATTGTATCTTTGATCAAATAAAAACAAATCAGAAAGACATTTTTCCCATCTCAACTTCCCCGGTGCGGGTCCCACCAATTGAGTATGCACCCGGTGCATATGGCCCACCATTTT
>JAZFNS010020002.1:78757373-78769661 GCA_037127165.1 Alloteropsis angusta | reverse complement strand
TATAAAATTCCTTTGGATATACCTACGGATGTACAAATCCGTAGGAATTTGTAGGGGAATTAGCATGAGGATGGATGGAGAATAGAAACTTTACCTGGTCAATCTATATCTCTTCCTTTCGAACCAGTAGCGTGTTTTTCGTGTACTTGCATCTAAAAGCTTAATTTATTCATAACTTTCATGTGACTTCATGTAGGATTGCAAAGCCCCATGCATTTCAGATAGGCCTTTAATGGTTACGCAGGTGACGGCTGAAAAACGTTGGTCTTTTAGCCACGTACGGCGGTTAAACAGCAGCTGTCTATTTGAGCCTATATTAGTAAAATGAGGTGATACGGCCGTCATTAGATAAGGAAAGTGTATGTTGTTGTCTATTATTTCGTCTACTGCTCTGGTCATGCTCCCATGTAAAACAATATCAATTAATTATAGAAGACATTAACTATCACACAGACAGTAAAATGGCTAGCAGTTATCTAAACTGTTGTAAAGCTGCCTATTTAGTTGTTTGTATATGTTAAATAGATAGCAGCTGTCTAAACTGTTGTACATGTCCTTAAGTTTATATATTTTTTTAATAAGATGAATGATCAATTGTTATGACAAAAGAGACAACATTAACAATTACTTTAAGACGAAGGAAGTAGAATCTAGCCACATGTCAACAAGAACAGTCACTAGAATTTTATATTGAAGGGATGGAAGCAGCATATGTCTCTTTCTTCTTGGTTGTACAAATTAAAAGAAAGGTCGTGGGCCTGTTCGGCTGATCGGAGCTGGACTGAAATCCGCTGAATATATATGGGCTTATCATCCTCAGCCTCAGCCAAATTCAGCTCAGTTCGGCTCAGCCGAACGAGCTCTGTATAAAGGCTGTAGTTAGATTGAAAGATAATGCTCATGTTCAGGTTCATCTCATTTTCCCCGTGCCCACGCCGCAATGTAGTCGGAGATGAGATGGCGAAGAATGTGATCTCCAAAGACTTCAAGTCGTCGGATACGTACAGGTACAGCGTCGTGTGCTCACGCACGCACGGGCACGGCGCCTGGGAAAGAAACGAGACCTGACGCGATGCGTCGTCCACCACCACCACCTACTCCTCCGCTGTGCTCGTTCCGTCGCGGGGTTGGTGGTGGCACTGGCAGCGGCGCACGCCCACCGCCACCGTCCCTCCCTCTCCTTCCTATTTCTTCCTCCTCAGTCCTCCCCTGTCAGTCCACGCCACCAACCGCAGGCAGACGAGCCGAGCCGAACCAACCCGGATCCCCAACCGCGCGCGCCCGGCCCTCTTCCCGCCACCAACCCACCACCCGCGCCGTCGCCAATGGCGGCCATGGCGTCAAGGGCCGCGGCCACCGTCTCGCTCGACCTCGCCGCCGCCCCCACGGCCCTCTCGCGCCGCCACCGCCCCAACCATGCGCGGCCCGCTGCGCGCCCCGCCGCCGCAACCGGCGGGCTGCGGATGCGCGGGCGGCGNGCGGCACCGGCGAAGGCGGGCGCGGAGGAGGTCGTGCTGCAGCCCATCAGGGAGATCTCCGGCACCGTGAAGCTGCCCGGGTCCAAGTCGCTCTCCAACCGGATCCTCCTGCTCTCCGCCCTATCTGAGGTGAGGAGCCAAGAATTCTCCCCGTTCTCTTCGTTCGGGTGAATTGGAATTGGTTGCGGAGATGAGATTTTGCAGGGGGTTTAGGTGCTGGCTCCTCAAATGTTATGCCTCTCAAATGCTACACCAATTACTTGTGTAGTCGATCCAGTGATGAGATGGAAGCCGGGTAATTTGCTAGCTCGTTTAATGGCCAATCCTCCCTGTAACTTGTATTCCGGTTTGGGTGATCAATAGTAAAAAAAACAGGTGTAAACACTAAACCAGGGGCGGGACCTTGTGATTCTGGGCTACCAATGTTTACTCTATCCTGGTGTCTGGTGTGCTCTGCTATGAAATTTCCCTACAAGAAACCAGCTTGATCTTAATACTGGTATCATGATAAATGATGATTGATGGAGCATTGAGGATCGTTTGCATTGCTGTCAACCAACCTGATCGCAAAAAGCTAGCATTGTTAACTTGTTAATAAGAACAGCAAATAAATCCATGCTCATTGATTATGTCTTTTACCTTTGATCAGGGGACAACAGTGGTCGATAACCTGTTGGACAGTGAGGATGTCCACTACATGCTCGGGGCCTTGAAGGCCCTCGGGCTCTCTGTTGAGGCGGACAAAGCTGCCAAAAGAGCTGTAGTTGGTGGCTGTGGTGGCAAGTTCCCAGTTGAGAAGGACGCCAAAGAGGAAGTGCAGCTCTTCTTGGGGAATGCTGGAACTGCAATGCGTCCATTGACCGCAGCTGTGACCGCTGCTGGTGGAAATGCAACGTATGTTTTCCTTAAGGCTTGTGGAAGTAAGTATGGGATCCATGGGTACATCCAGTGGCTTATGGTGTATCTTTTTTTTTTTTTTTTGAACTTCAGTTATGTGCTTGATGGAGTACCGAGAATGAGGGAGAGACCCATTGGCGACTTGGTTGTTGGATTGAAACAGCTGGGTGCGGATGTTGATTGTTTCCTTGGAACTGACTGCCCACCTGTTCGTGTCAAGGGAATTGGAGGACTACCCGGCGGCAAGGTTAGGTCCTAAAGCCTACATGCTATTCTTTAGATGTTTGAACTCCATATCTAAGCTAATGCATAAGGAAAACATAGCTACTATGAATTAACATTACACCACAAAATAACCTAAAATAGTCATCCCTAACTTGGCATGTGTTTAGGAACTTAGTTCCCATCTTGGATCTTGCTTGTTCTCTAGTCTAACATTATGTGAAATCATGAATTAGCTCTTACAAATGTGTTATGCTCTACAGGTTAAGCTATCTGGCTCCATCAGCAGTCAATACTTGAGTGCCTTGTTGATGGCTGCTCCTTTAGCTCTTGGGGACGTGGAGATTGAAATCATTGATAAACTAATCTCCATTCCCTATGTCGAGATGACATTGAGATTGATGGAGCGTTTTGGTGTGAAAGCAGAGCATTCTGATAGCTGGGACAGGTTCTACATCAAGGGAGGTCAAAAGTACAAGTAAGTTTCATAGTTCTTTTCACTTCTTTGGTGTTAAAGATTCAATTTTTAGTATTTCTAACCAATCATTGATGTTAGTTCGTCTGTTTTATAATTGAATGCATAAACTGGAGATATTATCAGGCAGAAAAAGACATTGTCTCTGTAAATTATTTGATCTAGACCAGCCTATTGGAGTCATGAAAGTGCAGTGAATTAGATAAGCAAAACTTAGTTGGTCAGTCTGTTATATCTAAGATGCATTGCAAAGGGGACAATTACATAACATGATAGCACCAGAAATAGCATACATTTCTATACCATGGCTTATAAGAAGTAAGAGGTAACTAGAGGATTCATAGCTGCTAGACATGAATGTTTTTTTGCATGAAAAGCTACTTAATTAGTTTGATCATACACCTTTAATGTTGTGAACTTCTCCTTTATTGTCTGCTAGGATGCTTATTCATGTTTTTACCAAATATGCTTAGTCATGTGTGCTCAAATAATTAGTTCAAACTTCATGAAGCATTTATCTGTGGGTCCCTAAACTAAACCTACTTTTGCCCTACAATTGACAGGTCCCCTAAAAATGCATATGTGGAAGGCGATGCCTCAAGTGCAAGCTATTTCTTGGCTGGTGCTGCAATTACTGGAGGGACTGTGACCGTTGAAGGGTGTGGCACCACCAGTTTGCAGGTAAAACTTTGTATAAGACCGTGTGTTAATTTTGCCCTTTTTGGTTTGGGATTAACAACATATTCACTGTGTGCCATATCCAATTCATCTGCCATTGCCAAACAAACATGCTTCAATGAGTGGATATTCATTTAAACTAGCTAAACATCCCAAACCAAACAGTCCTGTCCTCCTGTTATTGGGCACCTGATGTCGTTGCCTTCGCTGACTATATGCTCAATATTTCAGGGTGATGTGAAATTTGCTG
This sequence comes from Alloteropsis angusta, assembly GCA_037127165.1. Lineage (NCBI taxonomy): Eukaryota > Viridiplantae > Streptophyta > Magnoliopsida > Poales > Poaceae > Alloteropsis > Alloteropsis angusta. The sequence goes on along the minus strand of JAZFNS010020002.1, from coordinate 78,765,661 downwards.
AGGTACTGGAGATGATGGGAGCCAAGGTTACATGGACTGAGACTAGTGTGACTGTTACTGGTCCACCGCGGGAGCCATTTGGGAGGAAACAACTAAAAGCCGTCGATGTCAACATGAACAAAATGCCTGATGTTGCCATGACTCTTGCTGTGGTTGCCCTCTTTGCTGATGGCCCAACCGCTATAAGAGACGGTAAGACACTATCAACCCTACCAGCATGCCTGTTCTATGTAGCAGCATAGCACATTAGCACTTGAGTTGTCTTCTGCTGCTGTCTGCTTAATTATTGTTCTTCGACAGTGGCTTCCTGGAGAGTGAAGGAGACCGAGAGGATGGTTGCAATCCGGACTGAGCTAACTAAGGTAAACATACTGCACGCACTTTCTTCTCTCTTATCGCCAGTTGGACCTCCTGTGCTTTTCTGCCAGAGTGTGGATTATATCTTCAGCTCTTCACCTGCTGTTTGCGTTTTGCCAGCTCGGTGCATCAGTTGAGGAAGGTCCGGACTACTGCATTATCACGCCACCAGAGAAGCTGAACGTGACGGCGATCGACACCTATGACGACCACAGGATGGCCATGGCCTTCTCCCTCGCCGCCTGTGCCGAGGTGCCCGTCACTATCCGTGACCCCGGGTGCACCCGCAAGACCTTCCCTGACTACTTCGATGTCCTGAGCACATTCGTCAAGAACTGAGCGGATACAGTAGCCGGATTGGAGTGGTGTTGCTAGGGACGTGCTGAGGAAATACATTCTTGTTTTCTGATTGTCTTCTCTTTCACGAGATAAGTTTTGAGTCTGTAATACTAGTTTGTAGCATTTTTCCGTGGAAAAGTCTCGAGATGTATGGTACACTAATGTTCGTTTCCAGAGTGGATCAGTGGAGTAAAAATAAATTACATTTCAGTGATTATATATGTTTTCCGCAGTGTTCCTTCCTGGAGATGATGTAGGTGTTCGGTCATTCACCACATAGCCGCACCACGGGTGAACCAGCCCATGGTTCCTGCCTTCCTGGAGAGACCGAGAGGATGGTTGCTAACGAAACAATAACATTATACCCCACATCCAATTTACTGCCTGGAGCACTCTGATTTTATCCATTTTAGCTCTTGACCAATTTTTTTGCTTAATTTATTACCTAAGCTATTTCAAATATGATCCGATCTACTCCTAAATCCTAATTAGTATTTATCCTTTTTATTTCTTCACTTACAAGTTGAATTTTGAGTTCAAAATTTGTGATAGAATAGAAGACGTGATATACTATGTCAGAAAAATACACATTTTACTTTACATGCACATCTGTATGCCTAGGAGTAATTTAGTATTACATGATTCTGACCTACGAAAATAAGAATTAATTTAGTATTAGATGTTTCTAGCCTACGAAAATAGCAATGTTAAATGCAGACAATTCATATGCTCTTTTTCAATTTTTCATCGCTCTCTGCCTCTCGTGCTTTGCCTACGGACTACGGTTGTTTCATACTTCATCCTCAGTTGCTGTTTGTAGACGGATTGATGTGATATCGCTAGACTTGTGCTTACAGAAGATCGCCACTTTCCAATTATAAGACGGTGGATCTGCTTGGATGAAGCAGAGATTTTAGATTTATTTTATTCGCGAGATCTGCTTGGGCGGCAAATCAGCATACCGGCAGTAATCCAGAAAATCCAAAAGCCACCACAAGAATGGTTGCCAACGTATAATTGACCATTGCATTCATCTAATAACATATAATTAACAGACAATTCGATTCATCAAAGAAAAATTCGATCAGATCAAGATTTATGATATGAAAACTCATCAGGATGAACATCCATTAACCCTTCCATTCATGCATAAGATCTGTTGAAAAAGACTACAGCCGTAGCATACCACAAAACCTCAAGCGAACAAAACAATTCTGTTGTGAACTTATGGATTAAGAGGGAGTTCCTCTGTTACGCCAAGTTTTCCCATGCTACAAACTCTCGAAACATCCTGTTCTGTTGCATTTCCAATCCTTTGGAAATGAAAAGATGCTGGCTACCACATTATGCGTCGCTGATAGTCACCTCAACCTCGACACCTGGCTCGATGGTGATAGAGGTGATCTGCTTGACCACTTCCGGTGTGCTGACAAGATCAATCACCCTCTTGTGAATTCTCATCTCAAAGCGATCCCAGGTGTTGGTGCCTGAAATAGATTCCACAGTTAAATATTTGTAACAAAAAAATGAAGGCAGAACTTAAGATAAATTACATGAACACAAGTTTCAACAAGTAAAGGATAATGTCGTACTGCGGTGTGTACCTAAGGTGAGCATTAAAAAAAAGTTATAGGTAATGTCAAGTAATAATTAAAAAAACAGAGACCTAATATGAAATTGCAGCACAAGGATAAACATGAAATATTAAGTGGAAATAATGGTTGAACTCAAGGCTGAGCATCAGTTTTAAAAAGCTCGATTTTGAGACATCAAAAGTATCAGCATGAATATATGGTATCATCATCTGCTCAGCACATCCAAAATTGCAAACAAAATCATCATCCCATAAAAATTGCATTACTCCTATTGTTAAAGCTTCAAAATATCAAATGTTTTCAGAAACTGCAATGCACCATCCAATGTAACAAAATGACCAAAAGATATACCTTACTACTTGCATGCAAGCAGCATCACAAAAACTACACCAGAAATAAGTCACTGTAATTGGACACAGCTACTAAAAAATGTTTGGCAATTGTTATTAATGCATTGGATGGGCCAACCATCAGTTTTAAAAAGCTCGATTTTGTAAGTCGTCAAAGAAAATCTAAGCAATAATTTGTTTCGCATCATTTGGCCAGCCCATCATAGACAACAATGCAAACAAAAAGATTTAAGATTAAATCAAACAAACAAGACTAATGTTCCAAAAGGAAACTATGCACACCAAAGCATTCAAATTTTTAACGGATCTTAAAGCATGGCACTCCAAAGTGAGAATACAGTTAACACAAGGTTTCTAGATTACAGAGGGACACTAAGGGGCCATAGTTATCTCTCAATGGCTCATCCCATTGTCATCAATGGTAGGAAATCACACTATCACTAAATAACAAACAGAAACAAATAGATAGAGGGGGTGAAACACAATTTAAAACAGCATCACCATGAAACAAGCACTTATGTTCGGTTGAACCCATGGAAAAACAAGATGCACCCTGTAGAATGATGACCCAAGCATCAGTTTTAAAAAGCTCGGTTTTAGAAACTTCATTGATGTAATATCTCAGAAGCATCTCCTTGTTAACATCACATGATTGGCCTTCAAAGTCTTACCCAAACATCATAATGATTTGTCACTAAACTAAACTTCCATACATAAAAATGATAAATATACCGCGATGATATAGCTAAGCATCAGTTTTAAAAAGCTCGATTTTTGTAGACATCAGAGACCATAGAAGATCTCAGTCAATGTAACTGTTAACATCACCTGCTAGATATCAATATCATCGCAACTGACAACTCGAGATACCCAACAAACACTACATTACAGTGGGAAGCGGTAACTGCCAAGACAAGCACAACAACCAGGCACATAAGGGGAAGGAAAGGAGAGGTCACCTTCGCCACAGGGGGACTTCCTGGTGGTGATGTGGAGCACCTTGGTGGGCATCCGTACGGGGCCCTTCAACTTGAGCTCCTTACCCTTGGCACCCTTCACCAGATCGCCGCAGACTGCTCATACCACACCCACACCGCAAGGATCACGTGTCAGCTCGATTCGATCGAATCCAATACCGCAGGGAACAGAACGAAATGAAATCCCCGCCACCCGAAACCGGAGGTGATCGTACCTTTCTCGAGGTTCTTCACGCTCCTGGAGGAGAGGGTGATGCGGATCCTGTGCTGCGGGTCCGCCCCCTCGAACCCCTGCTTGCCGGACTTCATCGGCGGCGCGTACGCCACGTCCGCCGCCGCCATCGCTCGCGGGAGGGGAGGAGTGGGTGGAGCGGAGAGGCGGCCGGGCGCTAGGGTTTGGGTTTCGAGTCGTGGAAGCCGGAGGGGGGAGGTGGCGGCGGCGGAGAGTGCTAGGTTTTGAGGAGCGGCGGTGTTGGGGTTTATGTAGAGGCGGGAGGCGGAGGAGAGACCAGCGTAGCCGTTGGATTCGGTCGAGAGGAGATCTGGGCGTTGGATAGGGGGTTGTTCGTTTGAAGCGGGGGGTGTCGATGACAGTGGGCCCCCCTCCCCCAATGAGCTTCCGGACCGCACCAGGCCACCAGCCCATTGGTTTGGTTGGGTTCAGATTTCAGAGACTGATCCTCGGATTTCCTTCAGAGTTCAGTCCTTCCTCTTAAATGAATTTCATTTTGGGCATTCAAATTTGATTTCTTCTTAAGTTAAACTTCTCATCCTCGGATTGCAAGTTGCATGCTTCAGGTTGACACAGTTATATCTGTACAAGTTCATGCTTGGATTTTTTTTTCAAAAGATATGCTTGGATATTTTCCAGTTTGTAGCGTCCTCTAAAGCTACAATCCTTCCTTGCTGCAGCTAGGGAGCAGAATTATCCTTGTGAGCCAACAGCCTCACTGTTATTTCTTGACAGTAGCATGCATTCAAGGTTCAGATGCTATCGGCTTATCTATAGAACCAAAAGAAGATCCAGATTCTGTTAAACTTTGCTGTGTAGGCTGTTTATATGGACTTATGGAGTAGTTTACTAGTCTTTCAAAGATGATGTACTAACACTGTTGGTTTTAAGTTCCCCAGATTAAGTAATTTCTTCCATGTAAATTAAATGATCATCGGATAATATCTCACTGTAACAATTCATGGGTCTATACAACCATAGCGTTCTGTTAATGTATATATCTTTCATGTTTTCCCAATAATGATGACAGTGGGTCCTCTCTTAAAACTCTGTGTAGAGGCATTACATAAGACGCGATGCGTACAACAGTCTGCATCAGTGCATCGCAAATGATTTATTTTACAATTTACAGATGCAGTATCCGCCGCAATTTACAGAGTTGAGTCATATCAAAATGATGTGGCAAAATTACAATCTCCAGCGAATGTAACTGAGAGGCACTCGGATTCATGTGTGAATTGCTGAAGAATACAGCTCAACCCAAGGGAGTTTGGTCTTCAGATAAGCCATGCAACTACATAAGTGCTACCTTGGTCTCCTTTCTTTCAAATGTGGTACTGGCGGCACCAGTGCTCGTCCTGGCCATGTTTCGATTTTCTCAAAGTAGCTGACGGGGATGACACCATCAAAACCTTCTGTCAAGATTACTTTGTTGTCTGAAATGTAGAGCTTCATCCCATCTGTGCAACAGGTTTAGTACTCAGATCAGCCTCCAGTCAGAAAAAAAATAAAGGAAACCGCTATAAGCTTGAGCACACATGATACCTTCAAGTGCCTTCCTCACGTCCAAATGTATTAAGATGTTAACATTCTTCCGTACACCTGAAGATGAAAAATAAACTTGTGAAGATAGTATAGAACAAACTTTAAAATATGCTGTGAAAAATGCAGCCATAGAAGTACTCAAGAAAAGCAGCTAACTAACAGAACAAGAGAATGATTGGAGCATAGTAGATATTACAACAGAAATTTAAAGATAACCTTTTTTAAAAAAAAAGAATCACGATGACCAGCATGCATAGGATATACATCTTTGCAAGTCATGCAGGGTTGGTTGTATATTTCACAAGAACATATTCACTAATATTCACTAATGTGTTTCTGAAAAGGCCATGCCTACCACTGATTACTTCTCCATCCGATGGTAAGGCACTTGAGAAATGTACATGTAACCTCGACATACGCTTTAGCCCAGATTGCAAGATAGAGTTAAGCTTGTTTCTGAAAGTTCCATGCACACAGACTGCACATGAGAGAAATTAGCATAAACACCTGATTCGATTCCATTGGGGAGCAAAAGCGACATTTTTATTACATACCTGGCACTTCATCAGCTGACAAAATGGGCTTCAGCAAGCTCTCCGAACTAACGGCCTGCAAGAGGTTTGCAGAATTGCAGGAATAGTAAAAAAACTGGAATAACCACTCCAGCTGCAATTCATATGTTGATCTAACTAAAGTGATTCTGAAACACAAATACACCACAAAGCCAAAATTTTATGCTTGTCAATCTCATTTTGTTAAGCTGGTTGAGGGGGTAGTCTGTTTAACAATTCACCCTATGCATTATATGAGAAAATTAAAGTAGCACAGCATGCCACAATTGACAATACTGAATAAAACCCAAGGACATATGCTAACAAGGGTAGCCCTAAACATAATTGCCTACATGAGCTGCATCCAGGACAGGCCCAGTGTTGATGAAGAGAGGCCAAAAAAAAAAGAATTTGCATTGGTAAGATCAAAAGTATTCGAACAAAAAAACCTAAGTGTTGAGGTACAAAATTTGACTTTATTTTCTTGAACACGCAGGAGACTGTGTCATTGCATTAAGAAAAGAAGAGTGTTCCTCTCAAAAAAAAGAAGAAAAAAAGAGTGTTACATTACAAGGTCCCTAGTGCTCTGTCACAGAATAAACTACCAAGGCCTATCAGCATAACAATGCTAAAATTTTACTATATCGTATAGAAGGAAGTGAGGAACCATCAGAGATTAGAGATAAAAATGTGAACGGAATCTCCCTTTAAGTAGTCCAGTAAATTCATGTCAGCAAGCATTCTGATGATCCCAATCTCAATTAACTACTAACTAGTAAGCAAAAGAAGAAGAAGAACCACAAAACATCATATCACTGGATGTAAGACTACACTACTGTGAAAACTTTTCCACCTAAGGTTGTGCAGGAAGCCTAGAAAAAACAGTGATACAATCAAATGGCAACAAAAGCAGGTACCACTTATCCTACAATTTTTACGAATCTGATTGTTTCAGCAGTTGCAGAGAGAACATTTAAGAAAAAGTGAACATACCGTTACTGAGTGCCCCTGGTTCGCTCGAATCAACAGCTCACCATCTTCCTCCAACAGACTAAGCCTCTGCTTGCTGTTCTGGCTGACAGCCTACATGACAAAGGGCAACAATTTTTTCAACAAAATAAACACCACTCACAAGTTTATCATCTAAAGAAGTGCGCATTAACATTAGTCAATGCAGGTTCATCGAAGCAAAGCTAACAAGATGAAAGTGAAACATGTATCAGGGCTGAGAGCCTAGTGAGTTTCTCTACTCTTCAGTCTTCTGCAGCACAATGAACGAACGAAGCATACACAGTTGAGTACGAGGATTACCTCTCTGATTTCGTCCACCGTGTGGTACTTGAGAGGGACATCGGCGTAGGTGCGCATGTTGAGCCTGAGAAGGTCGCGGACTCGCACATATCCGTCGGGCCTCATGTCCAGGCGCAGCTCCACCGCCATGTGCCGCAACACCCTCGTCCTGCAACCAAGAGTAGCCAGTCAGCGGCGGACCGGCGCGCACACGACGCGGCAGCAACGGAGGGGGAATCGGGCCAGGTGTTACAGGAGGCGGCCGAGGGCGTCGATGCGGTTGCTCCCGTCTCCGTCTCCGCCACTGCGTCCTCCGCGCCTGCCGCCGCGTCCTCCGCGCCCACCGCCGCGTGGTCCCCCGCGAGGCTGCGCGGAAACGGAGGCGGCAGCACTGAAGTGGGAGCAGAGGTCGTCGACGCGGTCGCTCCCGTCGCCACCGCCGCCGCGTCCTTCACACCCGACGCTGCCGCTGCCGCGTCCTCCACGCCCGACGCCGCCGGGGCCCCAGCTGCCTCCGCCGCGAGGCTGCGGGGAAGCGAAGGCGGCAGGCCTGGAGTGGTAGCCGACGGCGTCGATGCGGTCGCTCCCGTCCCCGCCGCCGCGTCCTCCGCGTCCGCCGCCGCCGCGTCCTCCACGCCAGACGCTTCCGCCGCCGCCGCCGCGCCTCCAGCCGCCTCCGCCGTGATGCTGATGGGGGGAGTCGAAGGCGGCGGCCCCGGAGTGGTAGCCGCCAGAGGACGAGGAGGCGGAGGCGGAGGCGGAGGAGGCGGAGGAGGAAGGGTTCATGGCGAATCGGGGGCGCGGGGTTGGAGCAGGGAGGTGGTGGTGGGACTGGGAGACGAGGAGGGCTCGAAGCGGGGGCGATGAGACGGCGGCTGCGGCTGCGGCGGCTCTCATCTGCGGGGGGCGGACGGAGCAGCCGGTCCTCGACGACGCGTGCCGCGTGCGATGCGGTGCAGGAGAAGCCATGTGGAGAGATTGCGATCTGGGCCGGGCCGGGTGGAAGGAAGGCCCAAAGGCCCAGAAGAGCGCTCTCTCTCTCTCTCTCTCTC
>JAZFNS010020002.1:77905376-77919669 GCA_037127165.1 Alloteropsis angusta | reverse complement strand
CAATTACCTACCTTAAACGCTCACAGGGACGTGCCTTATTTGCTCCACGGGATTCTTGCCTTTCCTGCGGAGGCGTCCAGGTTCATCCTCCCACTGCCAGGGAGCGCCTATAAAAGGAGCCCCTCCCCTACCCAGAGACACACACCTTCACAACCTCTCAGGTACTCCTGCTTAGGAGACCTCTCTCTTCTCCCTCATTGTTTCCGCTACAACGCTTGCCTCCCCATCGCTAGTACTGCGCGCACGGTTCTAGCGAGAGCAGAGCCTCCGNAGCGCGAGATCCTGCTCGGGATAGCCAGGCGATAAGGTTTTTGGGGAGCGTCTTCACGCGATTGCTCAAGTGTTCGTTTGCTGGACCGTACGACTACTTCGTCTACTTCCCAGAGGCCTATACGACTACCTCGTCTACGTCCTGGTGGCCCGTACGACTACGTCCACTACTTCTCGGAACCATTCGAGGGACTGCACTGTATCGACTCGTCACTGCATCGCCTCTGTACGGCTACATCGAACAAGGTCAGCCGATTAGCATGGCTAGTCCAGTTGATAACGGCGCAGCCAATGCCTCCGGCNAGGTTTGGTTACAAGAAGCTGAAGTGGGTAACAGGAGAGAAGGCCGTTGCCGGGAGCTCAAAAACAGCAATGTACCTCTCTGCCGTTTTGCAGAAGCCGGCACGGGGTTGAAATTGAAGGGATGTCTTGTTTTCTTCTTGATCTGAGGTATGAATGTGCCTTCTGATTGGTCAGTTCAGGGGATTTGACTTGAGAAATGAACATGCCGAATAGATGCCACGGCTTAATTGATTCTATTGTTTGTTCAGATAGTAACTTAAAATAAGTGGAAAGAGTACAATTGCTCAACTTTTGTTATCATGTAATACACTGCTGTTAGGTGGGAAACATATGACTATATGAGGTAGGATTTGTTCCTCAACTTGGGAACTGCAAAGTGGGTGTCCAATGATGTATTATCATCGTTCGAGCAGAAAAGGAAAGTAAAGCAGGCTCTTTGAGCTATTGATTCTGGTTATCTGTTGAGCTTATTTCTAAATATAACGCACTTGGTCTTTTGCGTAATTGGGGATCTAGATAGGTTTCAACTATGCATCTTTCTTCTACTGCTAGCCAACTAGAACTTGTGCTCTGTCAAAGCCGGGAAGCAATAAGAGAAAGAACCTTTTTTTGGAAAACAAAAATGCTTCTAGAACCGTTGATCGTTACAGTTTTTGTTAAGAAAAATACTGTACTCCATGTAGTTGCTCCTTGGCTGCTGTTATGTGGGAAACATGAGGTAGGATTTGTTGCTCAACTGGAGGACTTCAAAGTGGGTGCCCAATATGTGTAATTCTCATTCCAGCGGTAAAGGAAAGTAAAAGGGGGCTCTTTAAGTGGTTTATTTGTGTCATCGGTTTTATGTCTGTCTAAAGCTACTATTTTTGTGACAGTTTCGTCTATAGTGTATTTCAGAGCACATTTCCAATTTCAATGAATATGGTCTTTTGCGTAATTGAGGATCGACATAGTTTTCACTCTTTATCTTCCATCAGTGATAGCCAACTACTAGAACTTTTGATCTGTCAAAGCTGGGAAACAATAAAAGAACTTTTAAGGGAAACAAAACGCTCTTGTTATTCTTCAGGGGCTCATGCTTGATTAGTAACAGTATTTTCTAAATACTGTACCCCATGCAGTTTGCAAAAAGTTCAAACATACTTTGATTCTTTTGATTTCTCCATGACAATCCCGTCTATCATATGACTACCTTTCAGTGGGTTTTAGGTGGAACATGAAGTTTTGAAGGAAGATGGTATTCAAGATATTCCATGTGCATACTTAGTTGGGTAGCTTACTCTTATTCATTTGTTTAATTCTAGAAGCATGCATTGGACAATCCAAGTTTTATTTATAGTAGATAGCTACTGCTACTTTTGTTGGCATACTTTCTGATATTAACCAAAGTTGGTGTGTATATATGTGGATAACAGAATGTGTGTTTCAGGATTATGTGGTGCTGTGGGATTGTTTGCACACTGTAGCTGGTAATGCTCCAATGGCAGTGTGCATAATGAACACGTTAAGCTCAGAAAATAGACTCTGTAATCACTCTCTTTTGTTTTATGGACCGTTGGAAGTCTTCTGTAGCACTGTGTGCGCGAGAAAAATATCGTATAATTTCTTATTAGTAAATAGTAATTGATAAATTTTACAGAACATAGAGCCCAAATGCCCAATGTCCTTTTTTTCCAACTTGTGGAAACCAAGTGTATCCTGGTTGCTTTATAATGCAGATTGATGTTTCTGTAATGCTCTAGGCAATACTGTCTGACGACTGACGGTAATTGTTCAGGTCGTCCACCTGTACCTATGCTGAATCAGTTGCTAAGTGCTTGAGAGTCTAGTCGATGAGAACACATATAGAGGCACATAATCAAATGCCAGTCAAACCAGCTCTATATTGGCTTTGTGCAAAGAAAAATTATCAGGTTTCGTTGTACTACATTGCTTCTCTGCTGTTATTTTTTCTCCCCATGCAAATAGACACTCCAGATGGCCGCTTTCTAATGCACAATTGCATATTAATGCTTCTGTTATGCTCTAGTCTGACAGTTATTGTTCAGGTCGTCCACCTGTGCCTATGCTGATTCAGTTGATCTAGTGGTCGAGAGTTCATATTAGTCAGTAAACACGCACACACACACACACATATATAAATTGACTTAACCAACTGCAGAGCCATCTTTTATTGCTAACTTCCTACCAGCAATTTGTACAAATTATCGCAGCTCAACACACTGCATGCCTGCATTACAAACTACACTGATCCTAAGCTACAGCTACAGGACAGGCTAGGCCAAGTCGACGATGGTACCGGCGTGGGAGAGCACGTTGCCGTTCCTGAAGAAGCGATCCACCATGGCCATGAACACGTCGGCAGTGAGCAGGCTATCGGAGCCGGCGCAGTGCGCGCGGCCGGCGACGCGCTCGACGCCGAGCGCGGCGGCCACCTGCTCCAGTCCCCCGCGGATGCCGCCGCCGTGGCCGCCGCAGCACCTGGCGAGGTGCTTGACGTCGAGCACCTTGGGCCCGAACAGCCTGCGGACCAGGGCCTGGAACCCCAGCAGCGTGTCCGGCAGCCGCCTGCCGCCGGTGAGCACCTTGGCGAGGTAGGCGAAGTCGTAGGCCCCCGAGAAGGCGGCCCAGACGAGGCCGCCGCAGCCGAGGCCGCAGTGGAAGAAGCCGGCGGCGAAGTCGTCGGGGCGGACGCCGTGCTCGCGCAGCGTGGCGAAGTCCATGCCCTGGGCGCGGAGCAAGGCGACGGAGGCCGGCGCGTGCGGGTCCCGCGCCGGGTCGAAGCCCCGGATGTTGAACTGCCACGCGACGGGGCAGCGGCCGGCGGGGCCCGACAGCGCGATCCCGACCTGGAGCAGCTTGAGGTCGTCGACGTTCCTCTTCACGAGCGCGTAGCTCTCGCGCGGGCCGCGGAGGAAGCGCGGCGTCGCCGAGTCGTGCACGGCGCCGGGGAACTCCGTGTCCACGCACACGCACGGGTAGTGGGGCAGCATCGCCGCCACGTGGGACAGCTCCGCCTTGAGGTTCCCGGCCCACACGTTGCGCACCTCGGCATTGGCGGCGGCGGCGGCGAACACCATGGGCGCCATCGTGGTGTGGTGGTGGTGGTGGCGGGACACGACGTGCACGTAGCTGGACGGCGGAGCTAGATGAGGCGGCGGCGGCTGATGGTGGATGACGGCAGGGCCGCCGTCGTGGGAGGGCATCGTTCCCGGTGGTTCCGGCTCGGCGCGTTGGGTTCGTGGGGTTGAGACGTCACGTGTCCGGGGATCTTGGATGCGTCCTGGTTTTATGGTGGCGGCGCGACGCGAGATATGGGCGTGCCGACCTGGGACGGATTGCCGAGGCGGACCAGATCTCGGACTCCTCCAACTCGCCTCCAACTCTGAATCGACAACCGGACTCTACCTACCTAAGCAGATACGATACGATCGGACTCGTCTAGGGCAGCACAAGCCACAAAACACACACACAAAAAAAGGGCACAATTTTACATGTCTCAGTTCATCTAGGATCTCAAACCAAATTATTGATCGCACCAGTCACAAAAAAAATTACAACACCCGGAAGTGCATTTTATCTACAGAGCAGGAGCCTGACCATCATGCAACAAATTTCGTTCCAATCAATCCATCAAAAATACACGTCCACCAAAAGATAAGTTCTATCCTATCTCCTTTGGTGCTTCCACAACACCCATTGAAATATACAGATTAAATATCTTTTCAGATGTCAACGCCTCTTTCCACACGGGATTTCGTATGGCTCATTCATCCAGGCTTACTCGGGTCCTCCTTGGCTTGTTGTACAAGGTTCGCACACTAGCACGAGGCCGATCACCCGAGTCTCGGCTTGAGGCTGAAAGGGAATCCATGTCGTCGTTTATTGTTCTGTTTATCAACGAGATCTGTCTATGCTCCACCCATGGCCTCCTTTCCCCAGATTCCGCACCATCCTCACTGGAAATCATGCCATTGCCGTGCCGCCTCTCTTGTGCAGACCGACGTGGCCGATCTCTGATATCATCCTGCATGCCAGGTGCACTAGATTGATATCTCGATTCTCTTGGCCTCCCGCCAGAGTTCCATTCTCTTTCAGAGCTTGAGGCAGAGACAGGGCGCTGGCCATGCAGACTTTGCCGTGACAGAGCTTCTACTGCAGGGACTTGCTCATACCCAGGAGGTTGGTCTCCAAGAATGCCGTTACCAACTTTCCCAGCAGATGTCTTTCCCTTCGACCTCTTGCCTCTGGATACTTTGTTCAGGTTTGTTATTTGGACGTCAGGTAGCTTGTTCTTGCCTTCATCTGATGATCTGTCAGCTTCTTGCACAACTGACCCAAGAGGTGTAAGGTTAAGCAGTTCTGGATCATCTTTAAAATTGAATGGACGCTTTGTTGGGTCCATTTTTCTGAAGGTAATGGATATCCTGTGTTTTTTGGAAAGTAATGCATCAGATTTTGAATGTGAAGCAATTCAACAAATTCTGAAAATCAATACAACAGATGAGCGCAACCTTTTGGTTGGGACTGCTGGAACACAATGCCTTGCCACATCAGCACCGTTGCCATTCAGGACAAGAACAGACCTGTGAATGTTCATATTTAGTAAGAAACAGTTAAACTGGCCTTATGATTTATAAATTCTAATTTTATGAACTGTAACACTAGAAAACAAAGATACTACTGTCCAAATAATTTAAAATTTAAGATATAAGCGACCGTGGTAGTTAAAATGGAAACAAGATATGACAGAATAGATCACTAGAAAAAAAACCTTTGCAGTAAAAACTTTTTTTAGGAAAATACAAGACAAAGGAGAAAATTTTAGCATATCACTGTACATGCAGCAATCAATCATTTAAAGAAGTCAAATGAGCCACTAAACAGTCTTAAACATTATCAACTTTGAAATGTCAAGAAACAAAATCATTGTCAAACTATATACATATAGTATATAACAACAAAGAAGTGCAATTACCATAAGAAATCTATTAGTAGAAGGAAAGGACATGACAAGATATGTACCCGACAGGAAGAGGGATTGCAACTGAACCAGTGAATTCTCCAGGGGCCGCAACTTTCAGGCTAGATCCAAAAAGAATGTTGCATTCACTGAGGAAAGAAACAGTACAAAATGGCCGAACAAAATCATGGCTATCTATATGTGGTGGGATGCAATCTCCAGGTTCATATATATTTACAATGCAGCTGTCTGGTACACAAGTTGCAGGCAGAACTTGCCATCGTACCAATCTCTTAATCATAACCTTAAAGAGGTCAGGCATTGGATCAGAAACAATGGTTCGTATAATGCCTGGTGGATTTCCATTCTTATCCTGCCATGATAGATTTCACATTAGATTTACAGATGGGCATGGGGTCAGCAATTTTTAAATGTACTTCACAAGATGATGGATTTCTCAAAGGAGAAAGTACCGTAGCATAATTGTAACAGCACCCAAATTGGATTGTTACCCGGCCTTTACCACGCATCCATTTTTGCGGTTCTGTGTACGTGCGATCTGACATGATAGGAAACATAAGTGGATTTAGTAAATACAAAATGGAAAGCTAAATATGGCAAGCAAACAGTAGCAACTAAAAAGCTAGATACAATTACATGAATACTATTTTAGTATTCAAGTATCAACAGAGGAAAAATCATTACGAGCATAATACTATTATCAAGTTTGGGATATAGGAAGTATAACAGTACTTAAAAGTACATTAGAAATAAAATTTCTAATTTATGCTTTCATCTAAAATGGTAATCATGTTGAAACAGCAATCATTTGACAAAACTGGATCAATGAGATTAAGACATCCTTCCACGCCGAAAAGGAGGAACTAAAATCAATATAAAATGTCCAGTAAAAGACGAGTTATAAGTATCCACCAGTTGACAAATGATATACACTGCAATGTTTGTATAATCGACTTCTCAAAGCTTGCAACACACAACATTGTCAGGCTACAATTACACGCTATACTGTTCATGGTGAATGAGCGGAATCATGGAAGTCATCTTGATTATAGAGTATTATAAACAAGCTAGCATGGCTTTAAAAGCGTTAAGGCGAGGTGTGGCGAGCCACCACCGCCTTGGCTAGCATTGTATGATATCGAGGCTTCAGTTTACATAAAATTCTATACATTGAAAGGCCTCGGTACTCCAGGGAATCAGCTACCGCCTACAAGTGTGGCACGTGCAATCAACCCACAATACCGAACATCATGTGGATATTCCATTTTACACAATGCATTTATGTATGGTTTCAACAAAAGAAGATGTATTTTTCTGAAATATGAAGAATAAAGTGCATTACGATTTGTCTAAACCAAAGTTATGGACAGCCCACTCAACTATTAACATTCCGCAGTCATGGTAAAAGTTGGATACTCATGTTTGTTTGCTTGAAAATGCGGATGTGAAAACCTACAATTGATACAATTACATAAAATAAGGAAAAGGGAAACATGTGCGGACAATACTAAATGATACTGAATTAGTAATGCTGGAATGCCTTATGGTTTATAGAAACAGATAAATACTGGTGTAGCAGTTTAGCGTGAATGGTTCGAGGCGTTCCAGGTGCAGTCCCAATGCCACAGGACACCAAAACCACAAGGTCCTAATTACGCCTTGTCGTTTACGGCCACAACATCTCAAAACGCTCACACGTGTAATAAAACTAACATACAAGTGGCATTCGATGAGAATAATAGTTTCCTATATTATTATTATTATTATCAGCTACGTTTGTTTTTGACAATAGGCATACTCAGGGGTTAGCTCTGATACTATAGGGTTGACCTAAGATGGTAACACATAACTGTGGCACTTCAAATTGAATTATCACTAATCTTGAGCAAAAGTTCAATTTATCCAAACATTCTCCAATGTCCAGTCATTATGACTTTGAACGCCCAGCTTCTGGGCGAAGCACACCACGACAAAATGTAAGAATCAATGAGCGAAACTCACCTCCGAGCTCCCCACGCTGGCCCCTCTCCTGGAGGTCGTACACGCATTCCACAATGCGCCGCTGCTCAGCTGCGCTGAACACGCCAGAATGAAGCTCAAGGCCCGCGAGGATGTTGACCAGGCGGCCACTAACCCTCTCGAGGCATATGAAATCCTTGTTCCGCACCACATTCTTGAACCTCATCTGTTCCCGCTGCTCCCTCGTCAGCTGCACCTTGGGCCTCCCAACCTCGCCCCCATCCTCCCCGTCGTCCGCTGCCGCAGCCGCCGCGTCGTCCTCCGCCGCAGCGGCGAGCTCGTCCTCCTGCGCCATGTCCGCCCACGACATCTTTGGCTTCTCCGCCGGCGCCGGCTGCTGCTGCGGCGGGGGCGGATCGGACTCCCACCCGGTGGTCTCGACAGGCGGGTGCTGCTGGGGCGCGGGATCCGAGTCCCACCCCGACGGCTCAATCTCATCGATCCGAAGCGTCGGCGTCGGCGGCGACTCCTCAGCTGCGCGGGGGGTTGGTTGGGCATCAGACACGAGAACCAACCAAGTCCAAACCCTAATAGCACGAGTGCACGGCTTCGCGGAGTCGGCGGCCGGCGGTTACCTGGCGGGAGCAGGGAGTCGACGCGGGCGCGGAGCGAGTCGACGCAGGACGGGCAGAGGCCCGCGGAGAGGAAGGGGAGCCAGGTGGTGAGGAACTCCCCCGCGATGGCGAGCTCCTCCGCCGTGTACCCCTGCACCAGCGCCATCGGGTCGGCGCCGTCTCCCCCGCCGCCGCCGCCGGAGGAGGAAGACGCCATGGCCATCGCCCGCACTGTCTCTGACGCGTGGGCCCCCTCGCCGCCACTCCCCACCCCCCCTTCGCCGCCGCCGCCGCCGCCTCGATTTCGATTCGATTCGACGCCTTCGCCTTTCGGGAAGGTTTTGGGTGCGCTTTCGTATGGATAGCCCGGCGTTTTTTGCCGTACGGAAACGCCTCGGTTGCAGCGTCGTCAGGCTCTGGTGAGTGGGGCCCAGAAATCCTAACCGTCAGTCGCGGATCGGACGGTTGGATCAGAAGCTTTGACGGAAAGAGGAAACAGACGTGACGGGGCTGACGTTTTGCCATGGTGGTTGCTTCGGCGGCGCTGCGCCGGCTCCGCTCCTCGCCGCGGCTGCGGCTCGGCGCATCCGCCGCCTACGTCTCTTACGGCGGCGCGGCCGCCGATGCCGTGGGGATGGAGCGCGTGGAGGACCCGAGCCGCCGGATCGCGGAGCTGGCCGCGGAGGGGCGGGTGTGCGACGCGCGGAGGCTGTTCGACGGGGCGCCCGACCGGGACGTGGTGGCCTGGACGGCGCTGGTGTCGGCGTACGCGCGGCGCGGGGCGCTGCGGGACGCGCGGGTGCTGTTCGACCGCCCCGACGCGCGCCGGAACGTGGTCACCTGGACGGCGCTGCTCTCCGGGTACGCGCGCGCCCGCCGCGTCGACGAGGCCGAGGCGCTGTTCGAGCGGATGCCGCGGCGGAACCTCGTGTCCTGGAACACGATGCTGGAGGCGTACGCCGCGGCGGGGCGGGTGGGCGACGCGTGCGCGCTCTTCGACCGCATGCCGGAGAGGGACGCCGGCTCCTGGAACATCCTGCTGGCCGCGCTGGTGCGGTCAGGGGACGTGGTTGAAGCGCGCGAGCTGTTTGTGAGAATGCCTGACAAGGATGTGATGGCTTATACGACAATGGTTGCCGGCATCGCGCGGTATGGTAATGTCGACGAGGCTCGGGTATTGTTCGATGCCATGCCGAACAAGAATGTGGTTTCATGGAATGCCATGATCTCTGGGTACACAAGTAACCACAGGATTGACGAAGCGCTGGGTTTGTTCATGAAGATGCCCAAGGATATTGCTTCTTGGAACATTATGATTAATGGTTTTATCCAGAACAAAGACTTGAAGAAGGCACGGGAGCTCTTTGATCAGACGCCTGAAAGGAATGTTGTCACTTGGACTACCATGATGAACGGTTACTTGCAAGGCATGCAGAGTGAACAGGCACTGGGGCTATTTAATGGTATGCTTACTGCAGGTATCAGACCAAATAAAGTGACATTTTTGGGTGCTCTCGATGCATGCAGCAATCTTGCCGCACTCTGTGAAGGGCAGCAGGTGCATCAAATGATATGCAAAACTACATTTCAGTTTGATACTTTTGTCGAGTCCGCACTGATGAATGTATATGCAAAGTGTGGTGAAATTGGGTTGGCAAGAAAGTTGTTTGATCTTTCCAGGGAAAAGGACCTGATCTCTTGGAATGGAGTCATTTCAGCTTATGCACATCATGGTGTTGGCACTGAAGCAATACATATGTATGAAAAGATGCAAGAAAATGGATATAAGCCTAACGACGTCACCTACGTTGTGTTGCTTTCAGCATGTAGCCACTCTGGTTTGGTTGATGAAGGGCTTAAGATCTTTGAATCCATGGTTAAAGATATGTCAGTTGCAGTGCGTGATGAACATTATACTAGCTTGATTGATCTTTGTAGCCGAGCAGGACGGCTTGATGATGCGAAAAGATTAATTCACTTTCTTAAGATCAAGCCTGCATCAGGTTCTGTCTGGAGTGCCCTTCTAGGTGGGTGTAATGCACATGGAAATGTGAGCATTGGCAATTTAGCAGCTAGAAGTCTCCTAGAAGCAGAACCTGATAACGCTGGAACCTATACTCTCCTTTCTAACATCTATGCTTCTGCTGGTAAGTGGAAAGAAGCAGCACAAGTTAGGTTAGAGATGAATAATCGAGGATTAAAAAAACAACCAGGGTGCAGTTGGATTGAAGTGGCAAATAAGGTTCATGTGTTTGTATCTCGTGACAAGTCCCACAGTGAATCTGACTTGATCAACGGTGTGGTACAAGATATCCATCACATGATGAGGATTGCTGGAACTGTTACCACTGACAATATGCTTGTTGATGAGGAGGTAGTGGCTGTTTAGTTACAATCTGAAGTATTGTCGTTTCAACTGTGTGCATTCTGTCAAACAAAGTAACCTCCATCATTCAGTCTGACCTTCTAGAATATGTTTGGTGTCCATGACATGGTGCTAAATCAGTTGTCCTGTCACTGAGTAATGGGGCCAATCTGCTGGAATCTTGACTCCTGGGTTCTGGATCATATTTGCCTTGCTAACTTTGCCATATTTTAGAGCACCTTCCGTCCCAGGTGATGTCTTTTTCATTATTTTGATTGTTTAGTTTGTATCGCAGATGATATATATATTTCTTTAGGAAACTGTTCACTTTTGTTAACTGATAATAGTTTTTGCACTTCTGAAACTAGTTGGTGAATTAACAAACATGCATGATAGTATATCACTTTTCACTATTTTGATTCAAATTAACATTATAAGTCTCTTATAAGGATATAGAAGAAGTATTTAGCAGTGGCAGATCAGGCTTTATAGTTTATAACAGTGGCACATTAGGAATTAATCCCTGCTTATTGCTTAACGGCTGCTCCATCAGGTTGTCTGATTCTCCTCCAAGAAACTTTGCTTGAGCCTTATCCATGGATTTCTATCTCGGACTCGTCTTTGCTGTGAAATCCTTGGAAATAATTTGCATATTTGGCTGCTAAGGTGCTTAGGATGGCCTTTCATTCTCAGGCTCCAGTTGACGAAACAAAGTTTGGAGACACTCAAAGGTCAGAAGCTTTCCTGCAGGCCGCTGTGGTAGCGGTGAACTCAGTACTGGAGCAATAACTTAGCAGGTGAGAACTTGCCAGTCTCAAACATGCACCAAAGAGTTCCAGAGCACTACCCTTGCATTGGTGTTTTGGAAGAGAATTAGAGAAGGTGGTTTCATGTAGCAGAATAATAGCAAGAGGTGGATATGGATGTTTGCTTTGTTGCTGGTTCTTCAATGGATGCTCGAGCACAGAATGCCACTACAGCAAGGTGCGTCTTTAATTGGATAGTGTCCATGGCCTGCATGGTGTATACTAGCTTGTAGTTGTACATGGACACATTGCAGAGCATGTACTGTATAAAATACTTCTTTTCAATTGAGTTGGCCTTCAGCCTCATTTGGAGTTTCTTTAAGAGAACCAGAGTTGTTTTTTTACTTCTTATTAACCCAAAAGGCCTCTCTTTACTTTCATTAGGCCCGAACATGGCCCTCAAGCCCATTAGTGAGAGCACTTGTTCGGCCCAAACAGCCCAACTGCGTACCTTTCGTCGCCGTCACCAGCCCACGGCCCACCTCCACCAACCGCCCAACCCCTTCGAATCCCACACCGACGAGCTGGATGACGAGCTACCACCCAGCCCACCCGCCGGTTGGTCACGCTCCTCTCCGATTCCGGATCTCCGACCGCCGCCATGGCTGCCCCCTCCGCCGCCGCAGGCATCGCGGCCGTAATAGGGGCGCTCGTACTCCTTGTCGCGGGGGCCTCGGCCGCGCGCCTACCGGCCCGCGGCGGCGCCGTCCGTGGAGCACCGCTGCCGCGCGGGGGAGCGCCGGCCACGGCGGTGTTCGCGCTCGGCAGCTTCTGGCGGTCGGAGGCGGCTTTCGGCTGCCTTCCCGGCGTGATCCGCACCTCAGTTGGTTACGCCGGCGGCTCCAAGGCCAACCCCGAGTACCGCAACCTCGCCGACCACGCCGAGTGCGTCAAGGTCCGAACCACACCCATTTCTCCTACGCATCGAGGTTCGAGGCAGAGAATGGTTCACTCAGTTCATGTGTAGCCGTGCGCTTGAAGAAATTGATGCTTGTTTTGTCTTGCGTGTTACATGCTTGATCCTGCTTCTGTTTTTTATTGATTTTAATTGTGTGTGTTTTAAGTTTGAAAATACTTGGCACTGAAATGTTTTCTGAGCAATGATAATTGGCGATGAAAGTTTCCGCTCTTGAATCATGTAGGTTGAGTATGATCCCCGGCTGATTCACTACAAGCAGCTTTTGGATGTGTTCTGGGCAAGTCATGATCCACGGGAGGTATTTGGGCAAGGGCCAGATGTTGGCAACCAGTATAGGTAATCGGATTATCATCTCTTTCCAGCAAAAGTTGACTCTTTTATTCACATGACTTGTCATGGACGTTTGTGTAATAAGCTTGGGATCATCTTTGCTTCGTGTCCTGTGCCCATTCCATGTTAGGTCAATTTCTGTTGCATTGCTTCAGTGATACTATTGTCAAACTAAAGCCATTATTTCTTCCTTTAATCATTCGGTCATGAACCGGATAATAAATTTGATTGACAAAACGTCTTTTGCTCAGTTCTTGTTAGGTGAAGTGTAGTTACAGTGGTTATGTGATGTTTCTAGCAGAGTGAAGCACATTTTTTCATTAAATCATGGTATCCTGAAATTGATTATGGTGTATCATGGCACTAGTATTTTAAGAAAATGTTTTTTTTCTGAATCATTAATGAACATTATGGTTGCTTTGTGATTAGATAGGTCCAAAAGACATTACCATTAATTTTGGAGTCACTGATATGGCTGTAGATCTGTCATCTTCACTAACGGAACCATTGAGGCCAGATTGGCTGCTCTTAGCAAAGAAAAAGAACAAGCTAAGGATCGCAGCAGCGTTATTACCACACAGATCCAACCATTGGGGGTGTTCCATCCTGCTGAACCAGAACATCAGGTAGCAATTCCACTATACCCTTCAAGGAACCAGATACAATGTATTATGATTCTTCAATTTTCTGTTTGCATTATATGAGCTTAATTTCTGTGCTAGAAATTTGAACTGAAGCGCAAGCCATTTCTCCTGCAATTGATTGGGAATTTGCCCGAGGAGGAGCTCCTGGCATCAACACTAGCTACAAAGCTGAATGCATATGCTGCTGAGCTCTGTCCTGCAAATACCCAAAAGAGAATTAGCTCCAAGATTGATGAGATTGCAAAGAAAGGATGGCCCATCTTAAGGGAAATTTAGCTCATACTAGATCCTGGACTCAAATCGATTGCTGCAATGTAGATACAAGAGAGGTGCATGATTTTGCAGAAAAGAATTTTAGGAATATTTCATCTGTGCGCCACTGCCATGATGACCTCAGTCATTCATTCTTCACTTTGTTCACAAAGATTTGTATATTTGCTCATAGCATGTCCATTGAGATCATGGCTATAGAAGCTGTTGGCTTACCCCACTTGTAATCGCAGTTCATGGTCCAAGCTTACAGAATGGACAAGAGTTTGTTGTAATTTTGGTTGTTCAGTTGTGAAAAATATAGATACTTCGATCTTATTCAGCAGATCTTGTGCTGGTCGTGGTTGATGATTCATGTGAATATGACCTTGAAAATTCTGTTCTATTGATGCGGAAGAATCCATGTATACAGTTTTTCTGTGATGATCTCAGTTATCCATTCTTCACTTTCCTCACAAAAAGGGGGTGTTTGGATCCAACTCCTAAAGTGTAAAAAGTCCTAAATTTTGGTCTAAAAACGACTTTGGAACCAAACACTATGAACTTAATTGGACTAANAGATCTATAAGGGCAAATTTGGTGCTAAAAGATCTTTAGGACTAAATTTTAGTAGTGGTAAATCCAAACACCCCAAAATCATATAGTTGCTCATAGCATCTTCGTTGAGGTTGTGACTATAGAAAGCTGTATGTGTGCCCAATCTTTAACCCAAATATTCATGGTGCGAGCTTAGTCAGCAGACATCAATTGTTTGTTGTGGCAACATTAGGCCAATCTCAGTGGAAGTTTCATGGACACGATTACCTAAAGTGACACATCATCTAAAAATGTT
>JAZFNS010020002.1:77686928-77700518 GCA_037127165.1 Alloteropsis angusta | reverse complement strand
TTATTGACATAGTAGAAATCAAGACCTGATCATGGATTAATGGGACGACACACACTCTTACTTCTTTCACCTTTAACCTTTTTTCATGTGATAATCTATATATAGCTCCTTTTTTCCGGATGCGACCGCGCACGTGTGCCGGTGTGCGTGCATGGTGAAGCGTGTTCTGGTGCCTCTCACAGTCTCACTGCGCTTTGGTAAGCTTTTAACCAACATGAGCTAGCCAAGACTACTCCCCTGATCTGATGGTCACAATTCACAACTGTCAGAGGACAGGTCTGTGTGNCTAGAGACAATCCCATTAAGTAGATCGGCCCCTCGCAACTCCGGATATATAGTAGCAATTTTCAGCAGACGCACTAACAGATGAATCCAAGGCAGCTTTTGTTTTTGGCGTCAACATAGCTCGGCGTTAGCTCAATACTAGTGACCATGCCACGAGCATCGAGCAATGAGCCAGGAAGAATCCAAGGAGAGACCACTAATCTGCGCTTGCATATACAGACANAGCTGCGCTGCTGATTCGCCGGCAGTTGCGTTGCGTCGCGTCCCAGAAAGTACTGGCATGATACACTGAAGAAGCTCTGCTCCAAATGGCAATAGCCTGAAACTTGCAACATGAACATGTTTGCAACTCTGAACCTGAGAGTTGCAAACACGATGGTATTGATAAACCATATCTTTTTATAGAAGTGAGGTTGCCACAGATAACAATGTCTCACTTCATGCCGGCCACTGCGCTTCAGTGAACATGATCGAGCTGATCAGACGGAGAGGTACTGGAGGTGCAGAAGTAATGGGTATTGTATCGGGACCGTATAATTTTAGGAGAATTTAAGTTCGTCATCATTGCCTAAGAACATCTGCCTTGCCCTTTTAGAGAAAAGCGTAACCTTTTTAAACTTGCATAAACACATGGAATAATTCGTTCATGACAAGGCAAAATAAAGCAGGTGGATCATTCTCCAGCCCCTTTCGCTTTCTGCCGCGCACGATCATGCTCGATTCGTATCTGTTTTGCCCCTTGACGAAATTCAGTGTCTATATCTTGAGAACATATCCTGTGCACACCAGGCTTATATGCAACGGTTGTGCACATGGCTTGACGAAATTCAGTGTCTATATCTTGAGAACATATCCTGTCACCAGGCTTATATTCAGTGTCCATATTTGCATATAAGCCTGGTGTGCACATGCACGTGGCATATAAGCCTGGTGTGCACATGATACGTTCTCCTATATCTTACACCCTGTATGGCTGAATCAATACTTGTTCAAGAAGAACTGGTTTTGTTTTACCTTCAAGAGAGGTTAACTTAAACCACACACAGATGTGCAAAAGAATGGGGGTCCTAGACTCCTAGTCCTAGGTTTTCCAGTTTAATCAGCATTAAAGAAGCAGGGTCTTGACGTGATGAACATATGAAAAATGATGTGCACGGTAAGCATAATCTTTACAAATTTAATTAAAGGGACCGACGAACTCAAAGGCGACAGCCGACAGGGATGTGCTCTTGTGTCCAACATCATATCTGAAGATCCTCCCTTTCTTCAGAGAAAATGACTAGAGGATAATGAGACTGATGATTGTGGATGTTCTACCAACCGAATGATAATAAACCTTTCGGCTCGACAGTAGTACGGATTGTAGGTCTCTTAGCTCAAGCTACATTGCAAGGCAAGCAAGGCTGGTTCCAGGCTCAAACTCAAGGCTGTCTGTCCACCTGCCCTTCTGCTCCAAATTTCTCTGCAGTTTTGATGCAGGGGGTTCGTGACACCGTGAAGGACAATCCGATTTGCTTCAGGGTTGTTCTGAACTGAACCACCCAAAAGGGAAATGGTCACTTGCTTATGATCTGCCCTACGATACGAATCGAGCAGACTGATGGAAACATGGCACCGACTGCATTTAACTTGTGCAATACACACTTTGACTGTGTCATCGACAATGGCCGCACGATTACGATATTTTCTCTTGATATGGTCAGCATAAAATGACTGATGACGTGACTTGAAAAGAAATTAAAAAGATGAGAATATCAAATCTCATACTTTTTTTTCTGAAAGCCACAACCTCATGACACTGCATCTATCAGCGAGTGATTTCGAGCTAACCTCATATATCTTTTTTTGACTGATAACCTATCAACTAACAAAGAAATACTGTCTTTTGCCGCAGTATAATAAGAGTATAAAATTGTGTTTGGACTCACCAGCTAATTTTAGCTACCAGGGATTCAAAAGGGTGCATCTAAGACTCAGCTAAACTATATCTGGAAGCCAAAATATACAAAATCCATTTAGCTATTTCAACCCAGATAAAACATATTTAGAAACAGAATTGCCTCTCTATTTTTCATTGTCTAATAAAAGTAAAAGTATCATGGTAAGTAAACACCAATTAGTTTTAAAAAAAATCCAAACACCCACCACTGAATTTTTGCTAAGGTTGATCCAAACTAAACAAAACCTAAGATTGCATTCTTCAAAAGAGTTTGCATAATCCCGCAAAAGGATCTTCAAAAACGTTAGCTATGGTTGGTCCAAACTAAACAAGACCTAAGATTGCATTGTTCAAAAGAGTTTGCATAAACCCACAAAAGGATCTTTTAAAAAAGTCCTCCCAATTTTCAAACGAGTTCCCCTCCACCGAAACCCTGGATTAAACTGATCAAATCCCAGGGAAAAAGGGCCCAAACACACAAAGCAACAGTCGGTCACAGCTTTTGACGCCTCTCTTTCCCCACTCCCAACCCCCCAAAAAAAAAACGTTTGCCAACCAAATTCAAACGCACCCCGCTAAGCCGGACCCACTCCCCGGGCCCACATGCATACACACTCGCCCCCACACGGGTACATGCCGCGGCACCACGGAACAACCTCGCACGTCGTCGCTACCCACCTGACCACCCCCACTGACCCGTGGGCCCCATGATATCCATGGCCCACCGGGAAGTGACTGGGGCGGAGACCTCGGTGACACAGCTCGCTGAAGGCTGCGCTCCCTAGTCCTCACCTCCTCGCCTCCGTCCTCCTCCTCTCTCCCCCCACACCACACCAACTCGCTCGCCGGCCAGCCACCCCCTCCCCCCCCAGCTCTCTCTCTCGCTGTCGGTGGGCCCCGCGGCGGCTCCCGTCCACATCCCTTCCCCGCATTTAACCCTCGGCGTCCGTGACCTCCTCCGCTCACGTCCCCCTCGTGAATCGTGATCTCGCCGCACGAGCCCCCCGTGCGGTGGTGGTGGGAGTGAGGAGGGAGGGGGGGCTAAAATGGCGAGCAGCGGGGTGAGGAACGGGGGAGGCGGGGCGGGGCCCAGGATGAGCGCGAAGCTGGACCGGCAGGGCGCCAGCGCGACGCCCAAGGCGGCGGCGGCGGGGAAGCAGCGGCTCTCCTCGGCGGGCGGCGCGTACCGGCGGACCAACTCGGGGCCGCTCCCCGCGGCGGGCGGGCGCGCGTCGTCGGATGGAGGTGGGTGCGGCTCGCTCTGGCTCGGCTTCGATCGTGCGTGCGGGGGCGGGATCCGGATTTGGATTTGGTTCTGCCGGGTTTGGGGATTTGGAGCTGGACTGATCTGCATTTTGTTAGCTTCTCCTTGCTTGGCTGTTCCCAAGTCGCTGCTGCTGAATCTCGCGCGTGTTTGTACTCTTTGACGCAAATGTAGCTGCAGATCGCTAGTACGATTTTTGTTGGTAATGCTGCGCATAGTGCGATCGGTCTGGCAAATCCTCCAGATTCTGGACTAGCTAGTTCAGCAATTTGCTTGCGCGTGTGCCAGTGTGTAACGTATCTGCAGAGCAATTGCACCATCTCGAAACTGCCGTTGAGCGTTTCATTAGGTAAGCGTGATTGTTCAGCTACCGCTTGGGGAAAAAAATCAGATTGGAATGGTGGTCTGGTTGACACGGGAG
The DNA here is from genome assembly GCA_037127165.1 of Alloteropsis angusta. Lineage (NCBI taxonomy): Eukaryota > Viridiplantae > Streptophyta > Magnoliopsida > Poales > Poaceae > Alloteropsis > Alloteropsis angusta. The sequence continues at coordinate 77,696,609 of JAZFNS010020002.1, read as the reverse complement.
GGTATTGGTTTCAAGAAAATCGTGTGTTTCACGTTTTTTCTGTTGTATTGTCATGATGACCATGACAATAACGATTAGAAAATCGTGTGTTTTTTCTGTTGTTTTTTCCCTTGCACCCAAGTACCCAACCACCACCAGCCATCTCAGTTTACGCTGCAAAATCAAATGGCCGTAGAGAGCACTAGGTGGTAATTGTGTTTTTCTACTGGTCGTGTTTGCATCTCATGGTCAGTTACCCTGCAAATGATGACACCCCTGGGTAAATGTTAATCTGTGTAGAGTTGCAATTTACATGGAGACATTCAGTTCGAACTCCGTGACACCAGTAGCAGTGGCACTTAGTTTTACTGGGTGTAATTATGCACTCCTAATGAATTGCTAACGTGCTAATATGAACTGCTTGCTTTTGAAACTTCTCTGCCGTATTTTGACTTTCCTGTTCTAGTATGTTTGGTTTCTCTCGTGTGTTGTCCGTTTGTGATGCCTGTGGGACTTCATGGCTGTTTAGGTAGTTAACTCAATTGCAGTGCCTGGAAAGATGCACTATGGAAAGTTACTCCATGGTAGCTGATGTTCAGAAGAATTACTTGGTGATAATGATATTGAGTAGTAGATTATAGTATGTCTTTGTGCTATGTGCCTCTATTGTTTACACATGCAATAAGATCATTCATAGTAATTCTTCTACTGATTAGATTAAAATGTGTTAATTCTTAGATTTATTTTGACAGTCTGGCATATATTTTTTTTCTCATTGTTTGCCCCATAACTACTCTGCTATTAGTGATTGAATTGCATCTTGTGATCAACTTTTTTACTGCTTGCTGTGCATTGCCTAACATGATCTTTCTGAAGATTTGAGAAATAAATTATTGGTTGGTGTTATGTCTAATGGTGACATTACGAAGCATTCTTTGGACCTGTCTTTCTTATTGGCAATTTTGATATGATCTAGAATATCTATATTTTTGGCCGGCTAAAAATCTTATTCCTTTCTGTTCCAAGCAGTTTCCAGTAGAGTAAGAGTTGCTGTAAGGCTTAGGCCTAGGAATGCAGAAGAATTGGCGGCAGATGCAGATTTCGGTGATTGTGTTGAACTTCAGCCAGAGGTATTCCTTACTTTCTCTTTAGCATTATATGCAAAGGAACATATTTGTTTGTTGTCTAAATAGATGAAAATTTGTTATGAAGCTGAAAAGGCTAAAGCTTCGTAAAAACAACTGGGAGTCAGAAACATATGAGTTTGACGAACTGCTCACAGAGTTTTCTTCACAAAAGAGAGTGTATGAAGTTGTGGCGAAACCAGTTGTGGAGGTATATGAAACTCAACCTTTGTCTTAACTTTGGAGACTTGGAGTAACCTTTCTGTCCTCTCTGTTTCTCTCAATTGAAGGTGTTCTGTTGTATGAATCCAGTTACTGAAGTGGCAAAAGTTTGCAAATTGTGTGTTGCTAATCTTCTTAATGCCCCTTTCCTTTTTTTAGAGTATACATTGTATTGCAAAATTGCTTCATGCTAATGTTTTCATACGTGGACATAATTTCGGAATTGCCTAGGATTAATTTATACTGACTAGAAAAGACAAAGTATTTGTTCAGCCCCTGGAATATTTTGTTCTGGCCATACCATTGGTTTGGCTACTTCTATGTTTATGCCATTAACAATGTCTGTACCAATGTAGAATTCTCTGTGTTTTGCAGAGTGTTATGGAGGGATATAATGGTACAGTTATGGCATATGGCCAGACTGGTACTGGAAAGACTTTTACACTGGGTAGACTTGGTGAAGAAGATACTGCTGCTAGGGGAATTATGGTTCGTGCAATGGAGGATATTCTAGCAGATATAACACCTCAGACTGATTCTGTGTCTGTATCATATCTACAGGTTTGTGATGGCGGGCCTTCTGTGGTTGTATTTATTAATATAGTGCCTTTGAAAACCTTTTTGCTGTAACAAGGTATCTTGGGATGGTTGTAACAGTTGTACATGGAAATGATACAAGACCTCCTTGATCCTGTAAATGACAATATAGCCATCGTAGAAGACCCAAGGACTGGAGACGTTTCACTGCCTGGGGCCACAGTAGTTGAAGTTAGAGATCAAAAAAGCTTTGTGGACCTTCTTAGGATTGGTGAGGCCCATCGTATTGCTGCAAACACAAAGTTAAACACGGAGTCATCTCGTAGTCATGCAATCCTCATGGTATGCTTATGTTCCATCAGTTTTCTTACAAATCTGTATGCCTCTCCACCTACCGCATTTCTAGTAAATGATATCTTGAGTCCTCTGTGAAGGTAAATGTCAGAAGATCTGTAAAAGGTAGAACTGAAATGGATGTCAGCATTTCTGGTGAAAATGGGCATTCATCGTCCATGATGGGGTCTTTACGACCACCTGTCGTTAGGAAAAGTAAGCTTGTAGTTGTAGACTTGGCTGGATCAGAGCGCATAGACAAGTCAGGTGAATCTTCTTTTCTCAATGATATGCTGTCTTCCACATTTGGTCTGACGTAGCAGTTGCATCTATTTTTTCATAGTTCTCTTTGTACTTTGTAACCCCAAATATTGAGAGCTACTACTTGCAGGAAGTGAGGGTCATACGTTAGAAGAGGCAAAGTCTATCAACTTGTCCTTAAGTGCTCTAGGGAAATGCATCAATGCACTTGCTGAAAACAGTCCTCATGTGCCCGTTCGTGATTCTAAGCTTACGAGATTGCTTAAAGATTCATTTGGAGGTAAGATGTGTTATGATCTACTTATAAATAATGAACAAGGGCATTAGAAATCAGTTGGTTATGATCAACTCTAAACGGCACTGTTCCATGTTTTCTTCATGTTCATTCTAAGAGATCAATTAGACCTGCAAAGTAAGTAAAATTAATCACTTGCACATCCTCAATTTAGCTTGATTGCATTCCATCCTGAAAGAACCTTTAGAACATATTTGGAAAGAGCATGTAAAATTATTTTGATTGAACGTTTCTCCTGAATTTGACAATAGCATGAGGTATTGAGGCATTGTGTACAGCAAAAATGGCACCGTACCATTTGCATAGCTGGGGAAAAAAGCGACAAATTTTGACCCAGAAAAATGTTGACTGTAACATTTATTGGCTCTGATCAAGGTCATCCTGCTGTTAAATTTCATAGGTACTGCAAGAACATCATTGGTTGTGACAATTGGTCCATCTCCTAGACACCGGGGGGAAACTACCAGTACAATAATGTTTGGACAAAGGGTATGCTCTGCAAAATACATTTAATGATTTATGATTCTTTCATCATCAAGCTGTGAAGGAGTGACAATTTCTGATTTCACAGAACTGGTGAAAATAATTGCTAGCTGTTTCATCCAGGGTGATTAATATTTGCTTTGTTTCATGCCTAGGCAATGAAAGTTGAGAACATGGTGAAATTAAAGGAAGAGTTCGATTACAAAAGCTTATGTAGGAGACTTGATATTGAATTGGATAAGTTAATCGCTGAAAATGAAAGACAACGGAAATATTTTGATGATGAAGTGGAGAGAATAAGAGCTGAAGCTCAATGTCGCATTGCTGAGGTTGAAAGAGAGTGCAAAATCACGTTAGAGGTTTGCTTTGTCTCATATCCTACATACCTTGATATTTTGTATAGATTAATTAGCCCTTTCACTTTTGTTTTGTATGTTGGTGCCTCCTTTTCTTTTCTTTTTTGAACTACGCAGGGGAGCTGCGTGTCATTTCATTAAGGTAGAATAAAAAGTACAAAACTCTGGTTAGACCCTACCTGAGTATAGAACACCACATACACATGCCAGGAACACTAGATTACAGCCGTGCCGCAGGCAAAAAGCAAGAAGACGACCAGAGTCTCCACGGGTCAGCGACCTGGCCAGGTGTTCATGAAGCTTAGAAGCACCAGCCATACACCAAAGGCCACCCTCAGTGTTCACAGCCCTAAGCACCTCCTGAACACTTGGCCTAACCTTCTAACACATACACTGCGATGCTTCCAAACTTCCCAAGCCACCAGGATTATCAAAGAATTAATTTTATTCGGCAGTTCCTTTGGTACTGCTGAGCTCACCTTCGTCCACCAAACAGAGAAACGAGTATCAGAATTCGCCAGCGTCAGGTTGATCAGGCCCAAGGTCTGGAAGATCAGGGACCAGATCTGGAGACTGAAAACACAACCCACCATCACGTGCTGTGTCGTCTCAGCCTGGTCACAGAAAGGGCAAACTTTGCCACCTTTTCTTTTTTAATTTGTAATCTACATGCCAATATAAATTCTATGTTGCCAACTAATCTTGGATCTAGCTTGGCAAAACTAAGCGGTATGGGAAACCCTACTGTTTGCACAAAAATAAAAGAGAGAAAAAGGTGTCGTACGATTTTATATCCTTTTGTTGATTATTCTGCTTGTCATTTGTTGTTTGAAGTCATCTTTGCCTAAGTGAAATTTAATATGTGAAGGCTCAAAGGTTTCTATGTTAATATCATATATTCTTTGCATATTCTTATTTCCTAATAGGATAGTGAGTGAGTCTCTCAAGTTTAAAGTTTCCTAAATTATTATGTCTCTCTTACATGCTTCATTGATGCTGTATTTACCAGTTATCATTTTTTTATGCAGAATGAAAAAATGAAGTACCATCAAGAATATTTAGACTCGATAAAAGTACTGGAGGAGAAGTGGAAAATACATCAACAATCACCCAAAAGACAAGTATATTTCTAATTCAGCTTTATAAGTTAATCAATCTCATGCTGTTTTTTCATCATTCCTTGGAAGGAATTATGCGATCACATTTTTATGTTAATTGCAAATGTGATTTCTCTATCCTTTCATGTTGTAGAATAAAGAGGCCGAGTCTACATCCAATGATGTGGGAGAAGTACATAACTTACTGCAGAATGAGAAAATGCTACGACAATCTGCCGAAGATGAGGCCAGTGACCTCAAGAATCAAGTATCACACTGGAAAAAGCTAGAGGTGCTGTTGGCTTAAAACCTTTTCATGCTCCGTCAAATTATTGCCTCAGTGTACTGATAGCTAAGTAGCCTCTCCTCTCTCTCATCTTGTAGGCCACAGCTACAGCTGAGGTAGTAAAACTCCGGAAACTGCTAGATACTGAGGCTAGCCAGAAAGAGAAACTCGAAGAAGAAATAGGTGTTTTGAGAAGTCAGTTACTGCAGATGAGTATGGAAGCTGATGAGGTAGGTGTTAGTGTTACTGCCATTGCTAGAATTTTTGTTAGGATCTACTGCATTGCTGGCTTTCAATATGATGCTACCTAACATAACTGAGGTATTTGCATAAAATAAAACATAACTGAGCTGTTCTCTTCTTTCATTTCCGTATGGTTGTATCAGACAAGGAGGAGTCTTGATAAAGGAGATGGCCCAGGAAAAATATTTCCTGGTTTGGATTCTATGGTATCTCAGACTCGAGGTTCACAACCCAGAGAGCAGAGCAATGGACCTAAGCAACCAATTGCCAAACTCTTTGAACAAGGTATTATCTAAAAAACTGACTTCTAGCTAACCTCTAGTAAATTTCACCTTTTTTAAGATAATGTAGTAAATTTCACCTTGGTCTAGTTTTCACATGTTCTTCTTTATTTATGTTTTTACATGTGCCACCTTCCATCAGCACATTGTATCTGAATTCCATGTTCTGCTCTGTTTGACTTTTCTAGTTCCTGTAACCAATCTAAAAGAAGGTGAACTAATTGTTAGAGTTAGGATTTAATTCTAGGGATTAGTGAACTCCTCAGAAATGGTGTGCAAAAGGACCTGTTTTTATTGTGCTAGTAATTTAGGTATATGCCTATTTATTACCCTTTTCTCACGAGCTAAAAATACTACCCATCCCGCCATGCTACTCTATTATATTTGGATGCCAAGATACTTGTGCCGACACTATTGATAAAAATAATGTGATGAATGGTAAAATACTTAGGATTAATATGGCATTGTGAAAATGGTAGGTCATAACTTAAGGTTAAATTTTATGAAACATCATATTCCTGTGCCTTGTTTGCAGCCCTACCAAAAACATATGGTGCTTAAAGTTTCCCTTGCTCTGTTTCAGTTGGGTTACAGAAGATACTTTCATTGCTCGAATCTGAAGAACCTGATGTTCGTGTTCATGCAGTAAAAGTTGTTGCAAATCTGGCAGCCGAAGGTGAGCACTGCATGTTCATAAGGCTTGTCCATGGAGTTGCTATCTGAGCCTATTTTCCAGTCATATACATAATTTTTTAAGCAGCACTCGTCTGCTTCATTCTATGTATGCAGTCTACGTTTATATCATAGGCTATATATGGCCAGATATGTATAACTATTTTGGATTGAACGCATACCAATGGGGCCTTATTATTCCCAACATATTTTGTAGTATAATAAAATAATATTTCTCTATATGCATGCAACAGGCTCCTAAATTTTGGCGATATACATTATAAATTTACTTGGGAGCATACTGCTGGAATAGTGTTATTGCACAAATGTCCCCATAAAGATTCTTACCGATATCTGGAGTACTTGATTATACTTGACAAGCTGACAGTATAGCTATATAAGTATATAATCTCAGAGTCTTCAATTAACTATCCTCATCTTTGTGTACTTCAGAGGCCAATCAAGAAAAGATTGTAGAAGCAGGTGGCCTTTCTTCCCTCCTTATGCTACTTAGGAGCTCTGAGGATGAGACAATTCGCAGAGTAGCAGCAGGAGCAATTGCTAATCTTGCAATGAATGGTCAGTGGGCCAGTATTGTTGTATAATTCATGACAGATTCTCTGGTAATGAGCTTATTTCCGTGGTAGAATATTGGTTTCATTACTATATAATTTTCATATTTGCAGAGACAAATCAAGATCTTATCATGGCGCAAGGAGGTGTAACCTTGTTGTCTATGACAGCATCTGATGCAGAGGACCCACAAACTCTAAGAATGGTTGCTGGAGCAATTGCTAACCTTTGTGGCAATGGTAACTTTTCTGCCTGTTATCCAATAGTTTGGTCTGCTGTAAGATAGAATGCACTGAAGGACATTCCTCATAAAGCTAATGCTAAACTATACTAGTTTTTCATTGATGGCTAATCAGGCTTTGTGAGCACCATGATGATAAAATTTAAGATATATTTATCACTTCCTCAGGTTGTACTAAAATACAAAATTGAGGCCTACATAGCCTGCAAGGCTGACATTAAGTTCTGGCAGCGTAACAAAACTTTAAGAATCATGACTCATATAGGAACCTGTTCTTTCTTTCAACATGTAAAGTAGGAATCTAGGAACCTGTTCTTTCTTTCAACATGTAAAGTAGGAATGTACTTCTACACGCGAAGTTATAACCAAGATTTAACCTTTTGCTTTTAACCAGACAAATTGCAAACTCGGTTGAGGGGCGAAGGTGGTATTAAAGCATTGCTTGGAATGGTTAGGTGTGGGCACCCTGATGTCCTTGCTCAAGTTGCACGCGGCATTGCAAATTTTGCAAAATGTGAATCTAGAGCAGCCACTCAAGGTAATGTACCTATGCTTCTATATAGGAGTACACGAGTGCAGAACAAGTAATATACTAATAGGAAAAAGGACTAATATAATTCCCTAACAGAGACCAAATGGCAAAAATCCAAATATTACATTTAAGAGAGAATCTTTGGTTTTCATATTGCCTGAGAAATGTTTTATAACATTAAATTACCAATGCATGGCAAAACTGAAATTTTAATGTGACAATGCTTTTACAGTGCTCTGCATTTTCCAAAATTAGAAAGTTAGAATGCTAGGATTTTAAGGATAAAATGCTTCATGTTGTAAATAATTTTGAGAAATATATCCTTGGGTATTATGGGAAAGAATGATAGATTAATGCAGCTCCATATGTTTCGGTTGAGATCAGCTTTGTCCATGTCTTGATCTGATCATTCCTGAATGGTGTTCCATGCATAATTTTTTTTCAGGGAATAAGGTGGGAAAATCATTATTAATTGATGATGGAGCACTTCCTTGGATTGTAAAAAATGCCAATAACGAAGCTGCTCCAATCAGGCGCCACATTGAGCTTGCACTATGCCACTTGTCACAACATGGTCTGCCCCATACCCTCTCCCTTCCTCTCACACTTGTAGATATATAATGTTATGCTTACATTTTGGATTTCCTCTCTTATGCAGAAGTAAATTCAAAGGACATTATCAGTGAAGGCGCCTTATGGGAACTTGTTCGGATATCGAGGGATTGTTCCCGAGAAGATATAAGGATGTTGGCATATCGAACATTGACATCCAGCCCCACTCTTCAAGCAGAGATGAGAAGATTGGGGATAAAAATGTGATAGCAGAACAAAGTGCAGCTTGGTCTCACACGCAATGAAGTTATACATTTCTCGTGCACATAGGAGGTGCCATTGCGCTCAATGATGGTAATCAGGTGTATCTTCCCTTGATTTACCCAATTTTTGCAGGCGTAAGACATGGGCATCAGACTGACTAATCAGGGCAAGCATTGGATTTGAGAGTTCATTTTTCTTATTTTGAGAGGCAGTTTGGTATCATGATAGAAATTCATTTATTTGAATCCTAGCATCTGAGGTAACCTCCCTATGTAGTGTTTGTAAAATTGTTGCTGTAAAAATATGAAGGCCAATAGGAGCGGGTTCCCTTTTTGGGTGAGAGCCTGCAGATAAGAACACTTGGCCGTGAGTATACCTGTATTCATTACTGTATAGTTGCTGATCCCTTCAAGGTTTAACTTTATTTACCGCTGATGAGTGATATGAACCAACTGTTCTTTTTTTTTTCCTTAAACGCTCATATTCCTTTACCACATCTGCTCGCTGATTATCTTTGTGTTGTGCTACTTTTGGTACGATGAGCAACATGTATTGGGTGGGTTGGTGCTCGGAAATCATTTACGTATGTGAGTGACAGTGTGACACTAGTATGTTCTGGAAATTTTTAGTGCCTACTGAAGTTAAACAGTAGTTCCATACCATTACATTGTTGAATTAGCGTATTCCACTAGAACTATATCTCTACACCTAAAAAGAATCAAACTTCGTGATTTTTGTGGTAGGTAAAATTTATTCGTTGTTCTCCCTCTGCCCACCGACGTCCGCACCCCCAGTTTCGCCCCCCACCCCCCGCGCGGAAAATCTTGCGCGAATTACCCCCCACGCGGTTGACGCTCCGTCACGATTCGCTCGTCCGTCCCGACCTTCGCCGCCGCCAAGACTCCCCTCTCCTTCGCAGCTTCTCTCCCTCGTGCGTCGTCGCCGTCGGGATCCCCCACCCCCCTCGATCTTCTACGCTCGCAGCCCCCCACCTCCCCCGTCCGCGATCTCCGTCGCGAGACTCGCCGCCGCGGGGAGGGGGCTGCCGCGCGCGGAGCTGCTGCTGCCGTCGCCGCACCCCGGGAAGGGAGGAGGGTCGGAGAGGGACGGACGTCGGGGAGGTGGGCTCAACGGCAGAGGGTCTCCACCACGCCCTGCCACTGCTCCTGCTCTGGCAGCCGCAACCTCCTCCATGGCGCCCGACCGAGGTGCTGCTCCATGCCCGCTAATGCTTCAGAGACGAGGAGGAGGAGAGGAGGCGGCGACATTGCTCCTCGCCATCACCGTGTTGGAACTAGCCCTCTAATCACTTGCTCTCACGCACGCACGCTAAGAGGAAGATAGAAAAAC
>JAZFNS010020002.1:77404196-77423283 GCA_037127165.1 Alloteropsis angusta | reverse complement strand
GGCCGCCCGCCCCTGGCCGCGCGCGGTGGGGACTCGCAGGGGCCTCGTCCCGCCCCGCCCGCCGGCCGACCGCTCCCCGCAGTGGATAAGGAAGAGAGAGAAACGTGGGAGAGAGAGACATGACTCAGGTGTGAATGAGGAGAGAGGAGGCCGGCCTGGAGTTAGGACTTAGATATATTTTGGTGATGGGCTTTGGTCCCGGTGGATTGCTCCACCCGGGAATAAAAGCCCCTATCTAGTCTCGGGTGGAGGCTTCATGTAACACCCCAGGTGTTAAATAGCTTAAGAAGAATGTCAGTGAGGACTAATGAGGAGAAATATACAGATTAAGAGCTTAAGAGCTATTATTTGGGCACAAACTTGCCCTAGGGGCATTTTGGTAAATTTTCACTTGGAAAGGTTGACAAAGTCAAACTCTGGAAATTGACTCCATATAATAGTCATTGACCAAATATCATTGGATTGGTTAAGTTTGAGAAGAATTCAAAATTAAATGCTCAAATTCGGTTAAGTTTTATATTACATGAAATGATAGTACTTAGGCATCATAAAGGGTCTAAATTTTGAGAAAATGCATAAATACTATATGTTGAAAATGGTTGATTCTTAAAGTGTAAGTGTTGGACTACATAATAGAGCTAATATGGATCAAAGAAATGATCAAAGAGTAATTATGGCATAGGGTGGAAGTTTGATCAATATGCTGTTTTGACTCGAGGACTTGACCATTTTCTTAAGTGCTGAAATCTGCAATGAAGGCTTAACTTTGGTCTTAAGTTTTGAGAGTTTTTGCATAAAGCTATAGGTCAACAACACATGCTTTGTGAAGCTATATGTTTGCTCTACAAAAATCAAGGTGCTGTGGATCCATGATTTGAGGATTTGAATACTTAAATATGGAGGCAAAATTTGATCAAATTAAAAGTTAACTGAATTTTTGGATGTCCTTTGAAATCGATCAAATTCAGGGCCCTTCAACTTTTAATCCAAGAAGATTCAGCTCAAGCTCCTATTAGCAAAAGTGTAGCCTCAAGTACCCTCTAGAACTTTGGTAATTTGAACTCAAAGAGTTTACATTTGGTTTTTGGAGAAAAAGTGGCTTGATTTCGGCAGTTTGAGTGGACTTTGGAAAAATCCTTTGAAACCGACCCGGATCAGAGCCTTGTAACTTTCTATACAAAGAGTTTCAGCTCATGGCCATATTACAGAAAATGGAGTTCAAAGTACAGGATAAAACTTTGGTTATATTACTTTCAAAAGTTTACTTCTGAAATCTAGAGAAAAGTTGACTTGAATTCGCGGGTTTGATTGAATTTCAGAATAGTTGATTGAGCTTTTCAACTCATTGTTTTGGCCAATGAACAGAAGCTTGTAACTCTCAATTTAGGAAGAATTAGCTCGAGGTCATATTGAAGGATTTGAAGTTCTATGTTCAGGATACAGGTTTTGTTATATGAGTTTGAAAAGTTTACTTTTGAAATAGTAAGTAATTTTGAATGGAATTCAAGGGATTGGATGGTTTTCAGAACCGACAGGCGATTCAGAGCAGAGCAGTTCGACACGGCAACACCACGCAGGTGCTTGCCGCCTTGCCGCCGACCGCCGTGGCCGTGCCACGCGCCGCCATGGCCAAGGGACAGTGCGAGCAAGGAGAGCGTGTGTGTGGCGCAGAGGAGTTAAGCTCGGTCAGTTCTCATCTCTTTTTCCTCTTTTCTTCGCCACCGAGCTCGCCGGCCTTTTCCACCATGCCGCCCAAGTTCCCCTGCCGGCGAGCAGGTACCGGCCGATTCACTCCGCCCAGGGCTTGCCCGGACAGTCCTCTCTCCGTTACTCCCACCCACACGCGAGGAAGACCCCCACAGCCGCCGCCCATGGTCTTCTTCAACCTCTAGCTCCGCCGTCGGCCGCACTCCGACCCCCACGGTGAGCTAGCCTTTCCCGTCGTCCTCGTCGTTGTACAACACCGCGGCTGTGATCACCGTACCCTAGCTATACTCTTCGAGGTGTCCATGGCCAGAATTCGTGGCCGAGTTAGCCGGAATGTGCGCGCCGCCGCTGGAGCGCCGCTCTCCATGGCCGCCGCCGCGGATAGCCTTGTCCAGCCGCGGATCCTCTTAGATTTGGAGAGCGTCGCGTGTCCCAATCCATGTAGAAGCTCTATGAGCCGTTTTAGCCCCGGAGCTTTGCTCCTTGCGCCGATCCGAGCACCGCCGCCGCTTGCAACANGCCGCCGACCGCCGCCTGCTCTGTGCGCCGCCGTCCGACCTCGGATATTGTGGGTTGGACCCACTAGCACGCTCGGGGTGATGAGGCGAAGCTTTTAGTGGTGTTCCCGCGGCCGGGGGGACTCGCCGCCGGCGATTCCGTCCTTCGGTCACCACGGCCGCCGCGCGGTCAAGGCCGGAGAGCCGACCCGACGCGCGCGTACGCGCGTGCGAGAGGAGAAGGGGTGCCGGGCCNCGCGTGTCTGTGAGAGAGGGACGGCGGGTTGAGAGGAGTTTTCGTCAGGGGGTTTTGTGCAAAACTGCAGATTAGGTTTTAGATTTCTTTTTAGATTTAGTTTTTAAATAGGTTTTAATTTGTTTTATTCATAGTATTTCATAGAAATGTCCAAAAATAGTGAGACCAATTTTGTTAGGTTTGTTTTATTTTCCTTTATGCATTAGAATTAAGTAAACCCTTGGAAAAGATAAAAGTAATTAGATTATTTATTTAAATACCTTTCTTTTGGTATTTAAATAAAAAATAGGCTTTAATAATAAATAAAATTATGAATAATGTTTTCTTATAAGAAATTAATAATAATAAATAGGTTAATTCTTTTATAATGTTTAGAATAATTATTTAATACTTTAAAAATCATTAAAAATTCTAGGAATTAGAAATAATTAGGGAAAATCTGTTTAGGGGTTTTTCAGGTATAGACTAGTGTTGACTCGCAGCTTTGGTGAGTTGGAAAGCTGTAAGGTCTTTTCTTTAAGGTTTTGCATGCTCTTTAATCCCATGCATCATATCGTTTTAGAAGGAGGAACCCTGGAGGACGACTTCGTCATGCTTGACCCAGATGCACTTCCAGGAGCCAGACGATGTGTTGACAATGGAGTCGAGCTTGAAGCTACTGCTGTCAAGACTAACCCTATCACTGACTAAGGCAAGCACCGGAGCTTCTAAACCCTATTTTGAGTATTATTACATGTATTATTATTGTATTGCATGCATTACGTATAGGAGTTGTGTGAAAAGCTGATTGCATGACTATACCTTGATTAAGGGCAACTTTAATGTTTAACCTTGTTAGTGAAGCTTAGTATGCTTAGATTACTCACATTTCCATCATAGCATAGTTAAGCTCAGGTTTTGTACTATCGCTTCAGAGCTTTGTTAAAGAATGAACTGGAGACCGGGTTCGAGGGTGAGGACTGAGAATGGAGTCTCAATCTGTCACATCGTTTCAGTCGCGTAAGGAGTTGTTGTTGTTTTCGCTGGGATCAAGCTTTGAACGTACTAGTCATATGCTAGTTAAATGGGGCCGGTAAGCTGAGGTAGCTTTGGTTGCTCCTAGATTTGAATTGTGGCTTGCTCTTCTCGCAGTGGTAGGTGGCAGGGCGTGACCGTAAACTCACACGTCGGGTGCTGCCAGACGTGGGGCCGATGTGAGGGGGCATCCCTGGGTTCGAGCGAGGGCAGTTCAGATCTTGGGGTGATCATAGTGAAAGGTTGCTATGTGTGGACCACCCGGGGTCTATACATCGCATGTGGCTAGGTTTTGCCCTGTAGGGATAAAAATTGGTCCGGATCGCCGCACTTCTCGGTATGAATACCGCTTGATCGCTGATAGACATCATAGTAATAAGTTAATTAGGATGATGATGATGCTTATGAAACCTGAGGCTTGCTTAAGATTACATGTGTGATATGCATCTTATGCTAACCTAGACTTATAGGTAATTACTATGCTAGTTAAAACTCTGAAAGTTAAGAAGCTATGTTAGTAAAGCTTTTATGCAAAAATATCCTATCCAGATCCTCAAAGCCTTGCATGCCCTTGTGTGTCTTTATGTATATGTATATGTTTATGTAGACGGGTAAGTCTTGCTGAGTTCCTTTTGTACTCAAGATTCTTTCAATGTTGCAGAAGCGTCAGCAGAAAGATAAAGAATAGAAGAAGGAACTCCAGAAGAAAGAAGATGAGGCACATTGCTGAGCCCAATGTGTTTCTTGTTTTCCTTGTCTTGACAATTATAGAAGGTTGTGACATCTCAGAATTTCCTTGTTAAGACCTACCATCAAAGTTTCAGGGAATCCCTTAGTACGATTAACCTGCACTTAAGTTTACTTCTTACAGTTGATAGTAATGCTTATTCCTTGTGTAGTTATATGTAGTTGTTGACTTTGTCTGTTGTGCTCCTATGTGGTGCAATTCTATGTACGTGAATTGTGCCAGTGTCATGTGGAGGTTTCAGATGTCCTTTGGGCATCTGACGGACTACCGGGTTTGGACCGTTTGAAGTGTGTATGCTGTGATTGTCAGTAAAATGACGATCTGACGTACTTGAGGCGGTTTAAACTGGACGGCTCCGCCACAGCTGGTATCAGAGCTCATACATAGGATAACAACAGAGAAAGAACCCTTGAAAACCCCTCCTTGGCTCTATTTTGGTAAAAATAGTCTTAAGTTAGTAAGGTGGCAATATGACTAACTGTTACTATGGTATTTCATTCCGCTAAACTTACGATTCTGTAACGATGCATCTTCGCTCAGGTGAGTAGGTAAGTTGTATTTAAATTCATATTATATTATGACTCTGACTTGCACAAGCTTGCTTGTGTGAGGGGCTTGTTCAATGATTGTTCGGAGGGCGACCTGTCCATTGGCTAGCCCGTTGGGCTTGTCGACATCTGCCGCCTGATGTGAAGTGCGGAGTTCCCGCCATGTGATCTTTTTAATCACGGTCGCTTTACCCTGAGGNGGGGCATCCCATATGGCAATGATATGGGACATGCAAACGCCGACCATACGGTGGTGAGTATGGGAAAAGTGAATACGTGTCAACGTATGAAGCGCTGTCCATGCAGTGTTGAACGCATGGGTGCCATTTCTATAGTGAATGGTAATGAATGATTTTCTGCAGGTACACTAACATAACCGTGAATCGAGTAGATACGAGTAGCCCTATATTGGGATAAGAATCGTACGATGCCACCCGTTTTAAAAACTCCACGTATGTCTTCGTTATGCTAGAAACGTAGGGAAACGTTTGCATCCTAGTTGCATTGCATGTTTAGTTGTTTTGGGTTTCTTTGTGGAGTGGCGCTAGACCTAAACCTTTCTCCTGTAGTTAGACGGCTTTTGCGCGCAACAGAGTAGAAGTGACAGTTGAACTTATGAAGAAGTTTGACTTCAACAAGTTACACTGAGGAATCTTCAAGAGCCTGAAGCACAATCAACAGCAAGAGAATGTTGAAATAAGAATGATAGTGGGTATACATACCAAATTTAGATGAATCTTACAGTCCTGCTACAGAAGCTCATCCTGACCGGGAGCTAGTTAGTTATATCCAAAGAAGGAATTTTGGTGTTCTGACTCAGTAAAGATTGCTGCTCACAAGGCCTTAACAATCCTTTGTGAGTAGACTAGGTTTGATGTTAGTAATACAAAAGCCATATACTTTTCTCTTTCACATCAAGATGAGGGAGTTTGGAGGTGTCGTCAGAGGGTGTTGTTTGCTGAAGATAGAAAAGAGTATGATCCTATCCTTGCAAGTTTTATGTATACCCTGCATCAAGACTTTGAGTTGAAGATCAGAGGAAGAAGGAAAAGTTAGTGTCCGAGCTAGGAATCATACCTTAACCATGGAGCTGAGGATGAGTCAAGATTTCTAGGTGTCAATGGAAATAGCTTATGCTAGGGATTTTATGCAAGAATTAGCACCTTGACCATTTTGGAGAAATAATCAAGAGAAGTTTTCAAGAGGGTAACCGTAGCAAGCAAACCGCTATGGTGACCCGTATGAAGCTAAGTACTTTTATATCCACACTTGTGGTTGAGAGATTAAAACAATTATACTGGATATAAGAATCACAAGCAAGAAGAATGGTAGAAGCAGGACATGTGATGGAATGGGAAAATATGTTGGACGCTTTGGTTGTTTGATGTGGAAAGAGTAGTTATGTCCAACCTAATGAAGTTAAGGTTTGTTACCAGAAATTTCGGTAGCTCTAGTTGAAGATCACCATCACTCTGCACTAGAAGCAAAAATGATGTTTGAAAGATTGTATTTAGTTAAGAGATAAAGGAAGAAAAGATTCCTTGGAAACTGAAGGAATGACATGGCGAAAATTTTTAGATACTTACAGAATCTCCAACACCTGAAGATCAAGCAATGATTAGAAGAAGATGAGTGTTATGATAGCAAGGTTATAAATAGTTAGACATGATCCAGACACCACCCTTTTAGGAAGAGAGTTAGAGCCAGCTGGTAGTAAGGACATGTCTGGAAAGGTGTAAAAAGTTAGTTCTGGAAAAATGAAGATGGGGATATAGTTGGAAGCTTGCAAAGAAAGAGTTATTGGATGATAGCAACAGCGGATCAATGTTAGTCAACATAATTGTCCAACGATGGTTATCTACCATCTGAAGCTCCTTGTACATCAGAGTTAATCATCATGACCCAAATCAGTTTATCTGAACCATACAACTCAAGAGAAAGACAGTACAGTGGTAATAGAATCAAAATTATTTTGGATTCGACTTCGTGGCGTAATCTATTAAGAATGGTGTAAATAATTTCAGTTGAATGCGCAACTTCAAGTTATACCTTTCAGTTTTGTATTATGCCGGTTCGTCCAGGCGTAGTGCAAAACTGGACGTGTGGCTTGGAGACGGTGCTTTTAATTGAACTTGGTAAGAAACAGATCAGACTTGTCCAAACGGATGGCGCATTATCCGGAGTGCGCAACCGAGAGGAGCTAAGTCAAATCTGTGAATTACTATACTCTATCCTATAACTGTTGTCGTCGGATGTTCGACAAGTTCACCAGTATGACATTAATGTCTCAAGCATGGAGTGCTCTATTCCAAGATAGATTGGTTATATACAAGGACCCTGTTGAGAAATAAGAAAGTTGTTGATGAAGCAGAAGCAGATAAGAATGGATACCCAAACAGTTTGTCCTAGAAGATTCTAATGGTGACCACCAGATGTTAGTTAATTGCTCAGTCAAAGTTGAAGTGGACCATGCTCAATATAGAAGGATATAGTCTTTAGTACACAACCATGCCATGAGCAGGGTACTGATGTGTTCCTATAAGAGCTATGGAATGTCTCAAGATGGAACAGTCGAGTTCGCTTTGAGTTTAAAGCTTAGTATATCACCGATCTTAAGAAGGCTGTATAAAGTATTGGAAGACCGAAAATAGCAACAACAAGAACTTGTGAGCTAAGATTTTATTAGATCAAGTTTATCTCCTTGCAAATGTCTTGCCTTATTGTAAGGAAGAAGATAACAGGAACCAATGTGTTCTCCAACATAGATTTGAGATCAGGTTATCACTAGAGCAAGATTAAGGTGGAAGGTATATCAATACAAGTCTCAATCCAACATAGACTATATGAGTGACTGGTTTTATCTTTTGGAATTAAGCTAGTTTGGTGTATACCAGGGATGTAAGAGAGCCTGCTCAACACGTGCTTTTTTGTTTTGGAGAGGCTATGGGAGTATCAAGTATATGCTATGTTGAGCAAGTGTGATTTGGTTAAAGGAAATTTCATTCCTTGGACCTATTCTTTTAGCAGGAAGAGTAATTGTTGATCTAGTAATGGTTCCAGATGTTGTGAAGTTGAGACCTACACCCACTATATTGGAAGTTCAGATTTTTTTGGGGTTTGCTGGATTTTATCATCAGTTTATCCCAAATTCTCCGAATTAGCTTAACTTGTTGCTGAGCTAGTAAAGAAGAAAACCAAGGGGGACTGTATTGCAGAAGGTGAAGAAGCTGGCCAAAACATAAAGACCTTGCAGACAATTTCACTCGTCCTAGCTTAGCCAGAAGTCGAGAATCCACTTGAGTTGAATATTGATACATCTAGAACTGAACTTGGGTGTGTACTAATGGAAAAGTGTATGGTAATTTCTTAGGATTTCAGACAAACTCAAGCTCAGTGAGTGCAACTAGAGTTAGATGTTCATCCTACCTTCTATGGTTGGTGGACCAACAGAGAGGCTGAATCAAATTTTTGAGGAGGTATTAAGGGCATGTATTCTAACCTTTTCTGAGACATGGGATGAATGCTTACCCTTAACAGAATTCTCATATAATCATAATCAGTAAGCCAGTATCAATATGGCTCCTTTGAAAGCTCTATAGGGTGGAAGATATACAACTTCATTCAATTGGTCACAATCAAGTGCAAGAATTGCTTTTGGACCACATCTTGTGATTGAAGTTAAAGAGAAAGTAAGATTGATTCAAGTTCATCTCAAGACAGCTCAGTCCAAACAGAAAAGTTATGCATATGAGAGAAGGCAACCTCTAGCTTTTGAAATAGTAAGTTAGGTGTACTTGAAGGTGTCACTAATATAAAGATTCCATTGCTTTGGAATTAAGGGTAAATTAGCTCCAAGGTATATTGGTCCTTACCAGATTCTTGAGGTAAGAGGTCCTGTGACTTACAGATTACCTTTACCTAATCAGTTATCAACTTTGCATGATATGTTTCTGGTATTCCAACTCAAGAAGTGTCCACGAGTTCCTGGTGAAGTAGTTGAAAATCCAGAGATGGAGTTAGAATCAGATCTGACCTATGAGGAAAGACCTATCCAGATTCCGGATCAGAAATGATAGGTTCTGGATCAAAGAGAGCGAAGTAATTGTAAAAGAAGTATCATGTTCTACAAGGTTCAGTGGAGTAATTATTCTATGGATGAAGCTACTTGGGAGCAAGAAAGCAATCTTGTAATCAGCCAGTCTTAGAAAGTGTTGGACAGAATCCTTTTGCAGATCACCATACACTTTCCCACGTGTTGTTACTGAAGAAGTCTTGTCTTTAAGTTCTTGACACATTTTCCTTGCCACTGCTCAAGCCAGACGTTTACCCCGTCTTAACTAAATCTCGGGACAAGATTTTCTTAAGGGGGGAGGGCTGTAACACCCTAGGTGTTAATTAGCTTAAGAAGAATGTCAGTGAGGACTAATGAGGAGAAATATACAGATTAAGAGCTTAAGAGCTATTATTTGGGCACAAACTTGCCCTAGGGGCATTTTGGTAAATTTTCACCTTGGAAAGGTTGACCAAGTCAAACTTTGGAAAGTGACTCCATATAATAGTCATTGACCAAATATCATTGGGTTGGTTAAGTTCGAGAAGAATTCAAACTTAAATGCTCAAATTCGGTTAAGTTTTATATTACATGAAATGATAGTACTTAGGCATCATAAAGGGTCTAAATTTTGAGAAAATGCCTAAATACTATATGTTGAAAATGGTTGATTCTTAAAGTGTAAGTGTTGGACTAGATAATAGAGCTAATATGGATCAAAGAAATGATCAAAGAGTAACTATGGCATAGGGTGGAAGTTTGATCAATATGCTGTTTTGAGTGCTGAAATCAGCAATGAAGGCTTAACTTTGGTCTTAAGTTTTGAGAGTTTTTGCATAAAGCTATAGGTCAACAACACATGGTTTGTGAAGCTATATGTTTGCTCTACAAAAATCAAGGTGCTGTGGATCTATGATTTGAGGATTTGAATACTTAAATATGGAGGCAAAGTTTGATCAAATTAAAAGTTAACTGAATTTTTGGATGTCCTTTGAAATCGATTAAATTCAGGGCCCTACAACTTTTGATCCAAGAAGATTCAGCTCAAGCTCCTAATAGCAAAAGTGTAGCCTCAAGTACCCTCTACAACTTTGGCAATTTGAACTCAAAGAGTTTACATTTGGTTTTTGGAGAAAAAGTGGCTTGATTTCGGCAGTTTGAGTGGACTTTGGAAAAATCCTTTGAAACCGACCCGGATCAGAGCCTTGTAACTTTCTATACAAAGAGTTTCAGCTCATGGCCATATTACAGAAAATGGAGTTCAAAGTAGAGGATAAAACTTTGGTTTTATTACTTTCAAAATTTTACTTCTGAAATCTAGAGAAAAGTTGACTTGAATTCGCGGGTTTGATTGAATTTCAGAATAGTTGATTGAGCTTTTCAACTCAGTGTTTTGGCCAATGAACAGAAGCTTGTAACTCTCAATTTAAGAAGAATTAGCTCGAGGTCATATTGAAGGATTTGAAGTTCTATGTTCAGGATACAGGTTTTGTTATATGAGTTTGAAAAGTTTACTTTTGAAATCGTAAGTAATTTTGAATGGAATTCAAGGGATTGGATGGTTTTCAGAACCGACAGGCGATTCAGAGCAGAGCAGTTCCACACGGCAACACCACGCAGGTGCTTGCCGCCTTGCCGCCGACCGCCGTGGCCGTGCCACGCGCCGCCATGGCCAAGGGACAGTGCGAGCAAGGTGAGCGTGTGCGTGGCGCAGAGGAGTTAAGCTCGGTCAGTTCTCATCTCTTTTTCCTCTTTTCTTCGCCACCGAGCTCGCCGGCCTTTTCCACCGCGCCGCCCAAGTTCCCCTGCCGGCGAGCAGGTACCGGCCGATTCACTCCTCCCAGGGCTTTCCCTGACAGTCCTCTCGCCGTTACTCCCACCCACACGCGAGGATGACCACCACAGCCGCCGGCCATGGTCTTCTTCAACCTCTTGCTCCGCCGCCGGCCGAACTCCGACCCCCATGCTGAGCTAGCCTTTCCCGCCGTCCTCGTCGTTGTACAACACCGCGGCTGTGATCACCGTACCCTAGCTATGCTCTTCGAGTTGTCCATGGCCAGAATCCGTGGCCGAGTTAGCCGGAATGTGCGCGCCGCCGCTGGAGCGCCGCTCTCCATGGCCGCCGCCGCGGACAGCCTTGTCCAGCCGCGGATCCTCTTAGATTTGGAGAGCGTCACGTGTCCCAATCCTTGTAGAAGCTCTATACGCCATTTTTAACCCCGGAGCTTTGATCCTTGCGCCGGTCCGAGCGCCGGCGCCGCTTGCAACCNGCCGCCGACCGCCGCCTGCTCTGTGCGCCGCCGTCCGACCTCGGATATTGTGGGTTGGACCCACTAGCACGCTCGGGGTGATGAGGCGAAGCTTTTAGTGGTGTTCCCGCGGCCGGGGGGACTCGCCGCCGGCGATTCCGTCCTTCGGTCACCACGGCCGCCGCGCGGTCAAGGCCGGAGAGCCGACCCGACGCGCGCGTACGCGCGTGCGAGAGGAGAAGGGGTGCCGGGCCNCGCGTGTCTGTGAGAGAGGGACGGCGGGTTGAGAGGAGTTTTCGTCAGGGGGTTTTGTGCAAAACAGCAGATTAGGTTTTAGATTTCTTTTTAGATTTAGTTTTTAAATAGGTTTTAATTTGTTTTATTCATAGTATTTCATAGAAATGTCCAAAAATAGTGAGACCAATTTTGTTAGGTTTTTTTTATTTTCCTTTATGCATTAGAATTAAGTAAACCCTAGGAAAAGATAAAAGTAATTAGATTATTTATTTAAATACCTTTCTTTTGGTATTTAAATAAAAAATAGGCTTTAATAATAAATAAAATTATGAATAATGTTTTATTATAAGAAATTAATAATAATAAATAGGTTAATTCTTTTATAATGTTTAGAATAATTATTTAATACTTTAAAAATCATTAAAAATTCTAGGAATTAGAAATAATTAGGGAAAATCTGTTTAGGGGTTTTTCAGGTATAGACTAGTGTTGACTTGCAGCTTTGGCAAGTTGGAAAGCTGTAAGGTCTTTTCTTTAAGGTTTTGCATGCTCTTTAATCCTATGCATCATATCGTTTTAGAAGGAGGAACCCTGGAGGACGACTTCGTCATGCTTGACCCAGATGCACTTCCAGGAGCCAGACGATGTGTTGACAATGGAGTCGAGCTTGAAGCAACTTCTGTCAAGACTAACCCTATCACTGACTAAGGCAAGCATCGGAGCATCTAAACCCTATTTTGAGTATTATTACATGTATTGTTATTGTATTGCATGCATTACGTATAGGAGTTGTGTGAAAAGCTGATTGCATGACTATACCTTGATTAAGGACAACTTTAATGTTTAACCTTGTTAGTGAAGCTTAGTATGCTTAGATTACTCACATTTCCATCATAGCATAGTTAAGCTCAGGTTTTGTACTATCGCTTCAGAGCTTTGTTAAAGAATGAACTGGAGACCGGGTACGAGGGTGAGGATTGAGAATGGAGTCTCAATGTGTCACATCGTTTCGGTCGCATAAGGAGTTGTTGTTGTTTACGTTGGGATCAAGCTTTGAACGTACTAGTCATATGCCGGTTAAATGGGGTCGGTAAGCTGAGGTAGCTATGGTTGCTCCTAGATTTGAATTGTGGCTCGCTCTTCTCGCAGTGGTAGGTGGCAGGGTGTGGCCGTAAACTCACATGTCGGGTGCTGCCAGACGTGGGGCCGGTGTGAGGGGGCGTCCCTGGGTTCGAGCGAGGGCAGTTCAGGTCTTGGGGTGATCATAGTGAAAGGTTGCTATGTGTGGACCACCTGGGGTCTATACATCGCGTGTGGCTAGGTTTTGCCCTGCAGGGATAAAAATTGGTCCGGATCGCCGCACTTCTCGGTATGAATACCGCTTGATCGCTGATAGACATCATAGTAATAAGTTAATTAGGATGATGATGATGCTTATGAAACCTGAGGCTTGCTTAAGATTACATGTGTGATATGCATCTTATGCTAACCTAGACTTATAGGTAATTACTATGCTTGTTAAAACTCTGAAAGTTAAGAAGCTATGTTAGTGAAGCTTTTATGCAAAAATATCCTATCCAGATCCTCAAAGCCTTGCATACCCTTGTGTGTCTTTATGTATATGTTTATGTAGACGGGTAAGTCTTGCTGAGTACCTTTTGTACTCAAGATTCTATCAATGTTGCAGAAGCGTCAGCAGAAAGATAAAGAACAGAAGAAGGAGCTCCAGAAGAAAGAAGAGGAGGCACATTGCTGAGCCGAATGTGTTTCTTGTTTTCCTTGTCTTGACAATTATAGAAGGTTGTGACATCTCAGAATTTCCATGTTAAGACCTACCATCAAAGTTTCAGGGAATCCCTTAGTACGATTAACCTGCACTTAAGTTTACTTCTTACAGTTGATAGTAATGCTTATTCCTTGTGTAGTTATATGTAGTTGTTAACTATGTCTGTTGTGCTCCTATGTGGTGTAATTCTATGTATGTGAATTATGCCAGTGTCATGTGGAGGTTTCAGATGTCCTGTGGGCATCTGACGGACTACCGGGTTTGGACCGTTTGAAGTGTGTATGCTGTGATTGTCAGTTAAATGACGATCTGTCGTACTTGAGGCGGTTTAAACTGGACGGTTCCGCCACACTTCACCCGAGACTAATGGGTGCCGCACCCATTAGTCCCGGGTGAAGTCTCCACCCGGGACTAAATATGAGCTTTTATTCCCGAGTCCTTCCATCAACCCAGACTAAAGAGCCATCCGTTTCCAACCGGGACTAATTCCCATATTAGTCCCAGGCCCCAACTCTACTGGGACTAAAGTTCCGAACCAAAGGTGTTTTGTGTAGTAGTGATATGAGTAGAAACGATAATTCGGTAACTGAATGGCATTGTCAAAGGCAT
Organism: Alloteropsis angusta; assembly: GCA_037127165.1. Lineage (NCBI taxonomy): Eukaryota > Viridiplantae > Streptophyta > Magnoliopsida > Poales > Poaceae > Alloteropsis > Alloteropsis angusta. The sequence continues at coordinate 77,409,581 of JAZFNS010020002.1, read as the reverse complement.
AATGATGGTACCTCTCTTGAGAAGAGTAAACATCTTGTTTTTCCCCCACAAAATTAACATACATCAAATTATCAAAAATAGAAATACCAACCTGTCAGCTTAAAAAAAGATCAATTAGTGACTGAAACCATCATATATCTTAAAAGTGGTGAGTATTGTGAAGATACGTACCTATACTAAATAATTATAAGCACGTGAATGTCTACCACTATGTCTACGACTAGGTACTGGAGTAGGCTTAGGAAAGTATTCTTCAATCCTTCATAGCTTGGAACTACTTCTTGACTTTCTCTCCACCAAGTCCTCTAAAAATCTACTTCTCAATATGGCACAATATCAGGTCACTAAGGCATTCATTTGTCATCCTATCGCATACATCTGTCTTGATTATATTCATAGCTGAAAAGGTCCTTTCAATTGCTGCCATAGCTACTTAGTAAGAGTAATTCTAGCTCAATTTGGCGAAAGACCAATGGAAAAGCAAGATATCTTTGACTTCCAACAAAATTCTTGGCAAAACATCAAAGATCAAGACAATCAAATAAATCATCAACTCTTCGCACATGAATAAAGAAGGTCTCAAGTCAATCAGCTATATTGGAACGTTCTTCATCAGTGAAATCTTGATCATAAATCTCAGGAATCTGTTGGATCAAGACAAGACATGCAAATCGGTAACTCTGATGATACCTTATTGAACCAATGATCCATCATGCTGTAGTGTTAGGTCCGCCTCGGTTCCTTGGGATTAAGCACTATTGTGGTATAATATCGATATGGTCTGTATGTTGAAACTTGGACCTACAATTTCTTCAAAATACGAAATGAAAAAAATATAGTTATATCTGAAAAGTATTTCGCATAGTAAATCTATTAAGGATGGTTTTATATGTTCAATATATAAATATGTTCTTACTAGTGATGGTCAAACTTACAAAATTAAATGACAGGTAAAATGAGCAGCATATTGAACACAGGGGGGAGCACATGTCAAAATTAAGTGTCATTGTGAACACCATAGAATTCGATTGATCAAGTTCCATGTCCAGAACTTAGTCAACATAGTAGACATAGAACCTCGGAAGCAAAGCGCATACATGTCAGAGCAAAAGCTCGTCCATCGAAATGCATATAAAACTCAACCATATGTTAGACTTAATCTTGTTATTTGGTTACGTGTCAGTAGAGTCGTGTAGTGTCCTCAGTGCAAGTTAGCTAGCATGTTGCATGGTGTTAGAGAGTTGATCAGTGGATGGTGAAGCACGGAGTGCGTGCGTATCTGACGGATCGACGCGCCGGCGGTTCAGTGCATGCGTCTGCTAACTGAAGTCAGGTAGTGGAAGAGGTCAGTACGGGCATGCAGCAAATCGTGGTGATCTGCATGCACGTTAGTTAGTGGAGTTGCGTGAGTTTTGGCCAAGTCTCGCGGTGTGCATGCTGTGCTGGCCGAGTCATACGCAAGCTGTGGAGTCGTGAGTAGTGGCCAGCGTGTGGCTAAGCCTGTGCGTGTGTGAGGGTTGTTTAAATCCCTGTGTGCTGTGCAAAGGTGAAATGAAGTGCTAGTGTAGGTGCTGGTGTGCAGTGCCGTGAAAACAAAGAGTTCTCGTGTGTGCCTCTGGTACTTGTGTATGTGATTCCGTCCACCTGAGCGATCATAGAGTGTGTGAGTTTGAGAGGCAGGCTGATCGTTTGATCAGTTCCAACACCATACACGATATACATCTTATGAAGCTTTGTTACAAAAATTAGAAAAGCAGAGTCCTGTGTCCAAATGATAAGCAGCGATTAATATTTCAAGCATGCACATTGCAAACCTGCCGGATACAGGGAGTAGATTCATCAAGAGCTTCACTGGCCTTAATCTCCATCAATAGCTAATCCTTCCTCAAATTCATTGGAAGCTTTAAGAGAGATCTTAACCGACGGCCATTATCATCGCTACGAATACCATATGCTTTTCGCAAATCATCGCGATCCAAGCCATACGTACGTATCTCTTGAAATGCTGCAAAGAACTATGATACTTGCATACCAGGCTCGACACACGTCTTGCAGGAAGATTGTGCTGAACTTCCGACATTGTCTGTTCTTTACATCATTGACAAGATCATTGACCGGTGGCCCGTTGTCCATGTGTCGCTTTGTCGACAACGATGTACAACCATTGTTACAATTTGGATACGAATTCAAGTAGTCGGATACCTTACAAGGAATTAGATTTTTCTTAAGCATCTTCCGTGCTCCTCCAGGGTGGAGGCACACTGATGGTTTGGTCTTGCTTCTAATGTCTACCGTGATCAGCCACAGTGTCTCGTCTCCATCGTTGTCATGGAAGTAATCACACAACATGAAGGATATGACGTGGGGTTCGTCCAATGTCACGACAGGGTAGGCCAGCCTGATGTGTGGTAGACCCTTGTAGGCATCGCGAGACTCCAGAGCTCTGTTGAGTCAATCATGCCGTCCATCACCCAGGACATGTCGTCCATCCTCAGTGTCCTGCTTCGGACAGTGTAGGCATTGCTACAGCGGCAGCAATAGGCGGCTCCGGCACCGCCGCAACAGCAAGGAGGGAAGATGTTGACGAACTTCACAGCACCGCCGGCCGTGGCACACACGTTCCTGTAGAACCGCCGGCCGCCGAAACAGGGGTCCTTTGGGAGCGGCACGTACTGGAGGCGGCCAGGGTTCTATTGGAAGTTGTCGCAGAACAGGACGCCAAGGGATGTGTCGGCCCAGCACAGCAGCTGGTCATCAACAGGGAAAGACGGCTTCAGTCCTCCACTAGTATGGCAGCAGATCCTTGACTTCACCGTCGCTGTGGCTGATCAGCGGCTGCTTGACAATCCACTCGCCGGAGCGGAGCATGACGAGCTTGGGTGCCTTTTCCTTGCCTCGGCCCTCGCCCACCGCCACAGTATTGATATCCGCCACCACGAGGTCATCCTCACCACGCCGCAGGATGCCGGTCGAAACAAGATGTAGCGTTCGCTGTTCGGGGCATACCGATCTGCAGACCATCCTGGCTTTCTCTTCTTTGGTCAGGAAGTTGGGCTGGAGAAGCCGCAGCGACGGCGACCGTGGCAGTTCGGCGGTGGCGGCGCCAGCATTGTACGTGAAGTAGTTTCTCAGGTCGTCTTCTCCGAATTGACCTCTGAGAAAAATCTCGATGAGCACTTAGTCGCCGTGCGCTGCGATGACAGTAGAATTTAGCCAGATGTCGTCCGGAATTTGGACACATACGCCGGATGCCGCTGGGGGTGCGGCTAGGCGGAAGGACACACCGACGAGGAGGCCGTTGGTTGTGCGGACAGTCGCCCTTGTCGTGGCATCGGCGGCAGTGGGGCAGGATTCCTCGCCGTCACTGGAGGAGGAGTTCTTAATGGTGGAGCTGGAATATTGGATGGTATTGCACTGGAGCATGACCCACGGAGGGTAACAAGCGGCCACCGATGAACCGGAGGGTGGCTGGATCGCTCGGGATTCCATGGCCGGCCGGCCGCCGCCACCCAGGGACGTCCCAAAAGAAGAGGATTTTTAGGGTTTCTTGTGGTCTACTGGACACGAGGGAGTACAAATGAAATCTAACCGTCGATTTAATGACGACTAGCCGTCAACCTGTGCATTCGCATGGGCTAGGTATGTATCTCATTTAGTGCCCACAATTCTATTATAATTGGAAAAAATAATAGATTCAAAGTTGACATAACCATGATTTTACCTAATAACTACTAATAAATGTAGTCAAATCAAGTTTTGATAGGTTCTCCTTCCTTTTTATGTGATGTAATTTGGACCTATGGTACCCACATGTAACATCAGTTCAACAACAAATTTCTTTATAGTACCGAATCTAGGTAGTATAAAAATATATTGCGCTGGAAAATATTTTTGGATCTATGATATAAAACATGTTTCAAACTGCCCAAAACCTTTGCAAAGCTTTGTTAAAATATGCACATTTTTAAAGTTATTAATAATTTGGTATACCTTGTTCAACGCTATCTCCAACAATTTTAGTTTGAATTTACTATTTTAAAATAGATGTCAAAAAAATTTCAACTAATATTTATTTGACTCCTTACTGATTTGTTTCTAAATTGACTAATTTTTAGCATAAATAGATTTTAACGGAGAACACCCTGGAAAAGAAGGAATTTACCTGTTACCGGTAGTATATTAACAATCAATATATTCACATAAGTGGCACCATAATGATATCCATATATTTCTGATCTTGCCAATATGCTTCATCCATGGTACCGCAAGATTTATATGGATTTGGATTAGACACCGTAGACGCCTCACGGCACAGTTTTTCTTCCCTACATCTGCATCATTAAAAATGACTGCAAATTAGTTAATTTTCGACATGGTTTAATAATTCTACAGTTGAGGGTCATAATTCAAATAGTATGGGAGTTGTGGGTTGAAATTCTAAAGCAATATGAAGGTTTAGTATGAAGATATATTATTAATTGAGTATATATATACATGTAAACTGTACCTAGTTAATGTGAAATGTATCCTAATAACATAGCTATACATTGTTGGAATACGAATCCAAAAGTTAGTCAATGTAATAGGTATATTGCAGTTAATGGTTAATTAAATAACTACATTTTATTTATTAGATATTTAAATCCTATAACAAAATAAGATAAATCATACTATCGTTATCATTCAGTGCAATAACTCCATAGAAGTAGTATGCATGTGTGTAGAGTGACCAACGAAAGCTCAGCAGTTTCCTGGCAGCAGCTGAGCCTCGAGGCATTGTCACCAGTCATCGTTGACCTAATAGAGGATGAACCTACATAAACAATAGATGCAGCGACATCAGTTCAGTGTCCAGATGATCTATCTGTGTAGCAGACAAAATGACCCTTGTGCTATTGTCCACAAACACTTGCCTGACCGCGCGTGATGCGCTCCACGTCAGAAGACTGCTGCCATGTTTTCCCGCTGCCTACGGTGGATCTGAAGCCACAGATTTAAAAGATCTATTTGTATTATCTAAACCTAAATCAGTCGTCATGATGACAAACTCCGAGATTAAATAAACATGAGCATTGTGCCCAAAGGATGTAACTTGATGAGTTTGAAAACATTTGAAAGGAATTCTGTCATTCTAGTTTTTGTATAGCATCCTGGGATACAGGAGTTTGAGAGGTTTCATCACCCTAATAGAGCTTATAAAGCCTTTTAAGGTCAGTATTAGGTGACATATAGCAAATAATGCCATATTACTACTGAAAAAACACTACTGGAAAACTGGCCATCGGCCACCCACCTTTGGTACCGGACGAAACGGACAGGTACCAATGGGGGCATTGGTACCGGGTCCAACGGCTACAAAAATCTGCCACACATCGGTACCGGGTG
>JAZFNS010020002.1:75735320-75749811 GCA_037127165.1 Alloteropsis angusta | reverse complement strand
TTTTTTTTTTTGAATCACTGCCTTCTGAGTTCTACACTTAACATCATGAAAGGACAATGAATTTTTATCAAGGGACAAGTGTGCGGCTCATTTGGCTACAGTTACAGATTATAGAAATGAATTCTGATATCTAATACTTGGCCTTTCTGTTATCAGATTATTTGTGATTTTTATTTTGTGCAATAGACTATATCTCTATACTACTTAAAAAGATTGAGTTGGTGGTGCTGCTAATGGGTTTTCTCCCTCCACTTGGAGGCTTTTGTGGATTGATTTTGTGCCCACATGAACTTTGCTTCTTTTGAGGATTTATTTGGAGAATGGGATTATCATCAAACACATGTATTCATGTGGCTTATGGTATAATGATTTGTGGATTGCTGATTGTTGTGAATTTCATGTGTAATTTCCAGATTTAGGTCGGGGATAGAATTTCTTTGATGTTGCTTAATTGAAATAATGGATGGGCAGGTTAGTTAAAGTTTAGGTTGAGGTTACTGTCACGTATATAACAAACTTTACTAATTGACATTTTAACTCAATTGAATTTCTTAAACTAATGGAACTACTGAAGCATTCACCACACCTATCGTAAAGTTAGAGTCAAACTTACTGGTTTGGACATCAATCATTTATTGTCTTGTTTTTGTTCCTACTCTTTGGAGAACAATTTGGTTTGTATAAAATGCAGAAAACGGTTCCTTAAATGGCTTTGTCACTTAGGATCCAAATCTCAAGGCTTGTGCTACAGTCAGGAACATTGTACATGCTATTGCTTATTAATTTAATAAATTTGCATAGCTGGCATAATATACGATAACTAGGTTGTTTAAAAGTGTCAGCATTATATCTTAATGCAGATACTATCCATTTTGGGTGTTTTCAATATAATTGTGGTCAGGCATTTCTTCTTTTGTGATTGACCTGGAAAAGAATAATAACATAATTGTATCTTCATGTTGGATGGCAGCCTCTTGCTCGGATGGGTGCTACAGTTACTGCTATTGATGCTGTTGACAAGAATATAAAGATAGCAAGTATTCACGCGGTATGTGCAAAATCTTGATCATGCAAATTATTTGCTGAATGTGGATGTGTTTATCTCGAGAATCATTTTGAGATCTTAAGGATAGAAATTCGTAACTTAAGTATTCCTTCGGTCATTGATTCTTGGTTCTTATCTTCTCAGGCATCTGATCCCACAACTGCTTCAATCGAGTATTGCTGTACAACAGCTGGTCTCTCTCTCCCTCCGCCTCTCAAAATTAATTTATATGCTGAACATCATTTCTTTTTGAAGGGCCTCTCCATTCTATAGTTATAAACTTATAATGTATTTACCTTCTGCATTTATGTTGAGCAATGATAGAATGATAGAGGGCTGCTGCACTGACCCTTGCAGTTCTTTTCCATTGACACCGTAGTGTGATGTAAACTATTTTTTGGTGATTAATGTCCTTGGTTCACATATGTGGGTTAACGATCTGGATTGCTCTCTGTAAACTTTGTTAGTCCTTAATGTTGTTACTACAATCTTAATGAATATATTTAAGAATTAACTGTACTACATACTACAAAGGAAGAATTTGAAACACATATGAATTAAATGTGTACCTTTACAGTTTTGATAAGAGAATGAATTTGCATATCTAAGTGATTGATCCCTGATATTTCTTATCATTGGAGCTAAACCTATATTAAAATTGTTTACATGCAGAGGAATTGGTAAAAGAGAAAAGGCTGTTTGATGCTGTAATTTCTCTTGAGGTACGCATAAATTTGTTCCATCTGAGGAGCCTTTTGGTTTGAAGGATACTGAAAAAGTAACCTTGGTTGTTCTGCATTTGGTTGCATAGAACTTTTAATTTGTGCTGTCGTTTCTCTGATTGAGAGTAATTACCTGTTAGAAATATAGATCATAAGGTATCAGTAGTCTTGTGTGCATTAATCATTGAGGGGAAACATGTTTATATACTTATATTAGCCCAGTCATTAGGTTAGGTAAGACTAATTTGTTTCATGTACATCTGGATATCAGACATCAGTGCCATGTGTACATCAATATAACTACATAAGTGGTCCATGAGAAACTTGTGAAATCTAAAACAGAATATCAGCATATGAGTTCATCTTTAACAATAGAATCTTTAAATCATGTTTCACTGCCTTCTTTCAGGTTCATTTCATCTCTGTAATATGGGTCGAACTTTGCATGTTTACAGGTGATTGAGCATGTCGCTAATCCTTTGGAGTTCTGTGGATCTCTCTCGGCTTTGACAGTTCCTAATGGTGCCACTGTAGTTTCCACAATCAACCGGTCAATCAGAGCATATGCCACTGCAATAGTTGCTGCCGAGTATATCCTCAGATGGGTTAGTATGATAGTATCTACCTGTCTTTCATGTTTTAGCTTCGTTTTCTGAGATCGAAAAAACTTAGTTGGGCAGCCTATGCTAGCTAGGGAAGATACTCTTGCAAGTTCAACTAGCTCAGATCTTTCTGATATCTAATGCTTCTTAGGAACTTGACATATAGCAAATCAGAAATCATTGATACTCAGTCATGATATACAGGAAACACAGTAGCTCTTTCATTTGTAACATATAACACCATGATTTGTCAGAACCATAGTCTTAGACCCATAAACAAGCTGGTTTACATTGCACCCATTAAAATTTGTCTGGTTTGAAGACTTCATTTGAAATTTGAAAGTTTTAATGATATAATGAAGAGAACTTGTGAATTAAACCCGTAACCATTCTGAAAGGCCAGGCTAGTTCCAGATTCTTAGTTTGTTACTTTGGTCAGGATCCATTAAAGTGCCTAGCTGTTGAAATCTCTCCAAAGAACCATTCAATGCTATATGTTTCTACAATTATACCGGCACAGTTTTGCTTAAGGTGAAGCACTAGTGCACCTTAAGATCGATATTGCATTCTGAGTTATTGTACCTACGCAGCTTCCTAAAGGCACGCATGAGTGGTCCAAATTGGTTACCCCCGAGGAGCTTGCCCTAATGCTGCAGAAGGCCTCTGTCTCTGTAAGTTTTTCAATCACAGTAACATGCTGATTTTATTTGTGAAGCTATGTTGCTGATTGCCTGGCGTCCATCTCCAGGTCGAAGAGATGGCAGGGTTTGTTTATAATCCGTTGAGTGGAGAGTGGTCCCTGTCAGATGATATCAGTGTGAATTATATTGCTTTCGGCGTCAAGAAAAGCGAAACACCGTCCACAAATGGCACAGAAGCAAGGTTATCATAGTTGGAGAAAAAAGAACTGACCTTGAATTATCGTCCATCTTTTTCAGAAGACAATTGTCTCTTGAATACTACTGCTGTGGATGCAACCAAATAGCAAGACTGCAATAGAGTTTCCCCTACCATTTTTGTTTGCCTGGGATACAGAGGGACATGGAGTAGTAGTGTGAGGAAGCCCCATTGAGAAATTGACGAGGGACAACTGTAAACATGTTGATCTAGGTCTGTTCTCTTTGTCGATTGTAATAATTGTAACACGAGGGCGCTTTAGACAGTTTTCTTAGTTTTCTCTATAATTACTCTTGTTCTAAACAAAGTACTACTTGTACCATAAAACCGAACACTTTTCTGCTCGCAAAATATAGGAGTCTGAATACTGAAAGCAGCTGATCTGAGCATTTGTTATGAGTCTGAATATTGAAAGCAGTGGCCTCTAGCGTTACCGGTCTCTGGCCCTAGCCTCCACGATGCGATGATGGTCTGCAGGATTCGCCTAGCCAAGAGTCCAAGACGCATCCTAGGTTCTGAGTTCGCCCGTTGCCCCGTTCTGCGTAGCAGCAGTCGTGCCCGAATTGCTTGCTCATCAGGACGAGCGGCAGCACAACGATCATCTTACCAGCGACAGTTCGACATGGACTGATGGGTTTCCGGAGCAGACACTTCGGAGGATAACGAGTTCGCAATAGTGCACAGAAGAAATGAACGGAACTTCAGTACTTCACAAACCAAAGGAAATACTCAAGACTGCCAGGCTCGAAAGCTGCCAACTGTTGCTACCCAAAGTTCAGACTTCAGACCGCTTTCAGATAGCTGCGTCACAGAAAACCACCTTAGATCAAATGCTCCCATCCCAATATAAAAGTCCAGAATGGATTCTTGCTGCTAAAGTTTGTTTTAACTATGTAGCTTTTGAGGCAGAATATACATCCAACTGATGTCTTGTTGCATTTGTAATATACGATCCTCAAAATGAACTGAAGGATCCACATACTTTAATTGCCGTACAAATGCAGCCATTTCAAGACCTGCAGTGCATTTACCTCATTTCCATGGAAAGAGGCAAGTAATCATCACTCTTTGCTGGGGCTGAAATTTATACGAATCTAGACAAGAACAAAGTCACATAAAAACACTTGCATTATCCGAGATGATCACTCATTCCATAGGCACACACATTACCACCACTTTTAAGGTTGAAATACATGTATACTACAAACTATTTGGAGTTTATTAGCTGCCTACGGGCATACCAATCAGCCACTACGTTCTTATAACGTTCTTACAAGCCATGGCCGACTGTGGCACTCGAGAGTGCCAGGACAATACAGTTGTAAGTAGTCTGCATGGGGCTAAGCTCAGGCATCATCGTCACCTTCAACAGTATTGACACGCTCACACTCATCAATCCATTCACTATATCTGTCAAATAGAAGAATTCCAGCTCAGTTTCAGTTTGAGGATAAACATGACGACCTTATCACGAATTTGAAGAGAGCAAGAAATATTGTGAGGAATCGACTTACATATCAATGGGCTCAGTAAGAGCTGAAAGAAAAGAGATCAAACAATTAGTACAAACATGAAATGGTGCAAATAATAGTTAACTACTAATAATCATTACATTTCTATGCATGGTATTCCATCCAGGTTTACTTTTGATGGATGTAGTTCTGATGTTTTATAGCTCACATAATCCAATATTATCATGGTCAAATTTGAGTTAGGTTATTAGGTATGTGGACGGCTCTGCAGTATATAAGCTATATTCAGTTCCTAGGTGTCACAAAATTTCACGTTGCCTTCCTTATCAGAGTTCATCAGACCAATAATAGGAAACAAATTCATGGGTTGCTTCATGCCAAACTTTCTAGATGCAAATTCGTACACATCGCAGTTTTAGGAGCATGTAGTACATTTTTATACATAGTATTGACATACCATTAACAGTGGTACTGAAGTTTTCCTGGCAGATTCTACAAGAAGCTTCACCAATCAGATTCTTCATGTCACTGGATAAAAGTAGGAAACCAATTCAATACCAAATCCAGCATCAGCGGGTGAACAAGAAAACCAGGAAAATGGTACTCACATTCGGCACTCAACACTGCTCCCATGATTGCAGAATGGGCAGGAAAAGACGGTATCAAGCTTGTCCATCCGCTTCTTAGGAGGCGGCTTAGCAGCTGACTTTCTCTTCCCCATGGCTAAACTTCTCTTCTTCCTTCAAATTAAGCGAAAGTACAGTGGTTACGTCTCCTAAATGACCTTATGATTTACACAACTACACTTATATGTAGTTCTAGATGTAATGAACAAGCCATAAGAGAACAATACTCTGTATACAAGAAAATCCAATGTAATCTGTGTATTATGTACGGCATATTACACATTGCCCCAATAGATTTCAAGGGACCTTTGTCTAACTTGAAATGCTACGGAAAATAAAACATGTATAAAAGCTACTGAGTAACATATTCGAAAGCAATGCCTAACTAATACAGTAGTAAAAACTAACAACTGGCCAGGATATTCTAACAGATTAACGGATATTCTTCGAGAACTTCTACTTTTGAAATAAACCTAAAAGTAAGCTATCATATTTGTCTCAGCTCTTACAATCCATTCTTCATCTTTCAACTGCCAAAAAAATTAAGGGGTATGGTGAACTGCCTACAACCTGTTTGTACACAGGAGTTTAACAGCCGGTTTGTTTGTGGAAATATTTCTTGTTTTTATTTAGCTGAATCAGATAGGTATGCCTAAGAAAACTAGCTTTTCATTCCTGATCTCTCCATCCTGATGTCATGTAACACATAATATTTCCAATTTTTGTTGTACCGAGGAAAATGGGGAAAGTCGGCTCAAAAATTGAAGCAATTGAGGAATAACCCTAGCACCACCCAAGTACCCAACCAATTCCTCCCGCGCTCAGCCAAGAACGGGCCAATCAAACATCAATTACTAACTGTATCACCACCTGATTCCATGGAAAACGCTCTCAGGATCCCCACGACGACGGATCGGGCGGATCAGCTCGTCAATAAGCGCGCACAAACGACGCAAAATCCACGCTCCAAAATGAACGAGGGGGCAACGCAGGAACGGCAGGAAATCGAAAGAAGAACATGAACGGCAATCGCAAACCAGAAAAATTTCTAGGATATTTTTGGGGGATCGATTCTCACCTGGGGGTGCTCGAAGAAGGGTTGGGGAACGCGACGGAATGGGATGGTAGGGAAGGGGGAGGGGGGAGAGCTTTCGGAGACGAGACGGGTTGCTTTTATAGGAAGGGTGCGGGTCACGCGGGGTGTTGGGCTGACAGCTCACTGACAGGTGGGGCCCACGGAGTCCACCCTTGCCGGTCTCGACTGTTCTCGAGTCTTGACCGGCTTGCCGAGCCCGCGTGCCACCCGCGCCGCCGCCGCCTGTCCTCCGCCTCCACCGCCGTCGCAGGCGGCGGCGTCTCGAGTATGGCGACCGCCCATGCCGGGCGGAAAACGACGGCGATGTCGGCGGCTGCGGCGGCGTGCAACAAACACGCCGTCTACCACGCTCACCTTGCGGCTCTGCTGAACCCCTCCCCGCGGTCGCCGCCGCTCCCGCTTCCCCTCCGCCGCCGCCACCTCCAGCTCTCGCTACCCGCGGCATCCCGCCTCGCCGCGTCCTTCCCGCCGCTCCCGCTCCTCCTCTGCCTCCTCCGCGCGCTGCGCCTCCTGCCGTCCCCGCCGCCGCGCCCCTTCGACGCGCTCATCAGGTCCTACGCCTCGCTCCCCTCCCGTGCCTCCCTCGCCGCCGCGGCGCTCGCGTTCTCCAGGTCGGCCGGGTACGCCCCCTCCGTGCCCACCTACAACGCCGTCCTCCTCGCGCTCTCCGACGCCTCGCTCCTCTCTGCGCGGCGCTTCCTCGATTCCATGCTCCGCGACGGCGTGGCGCCCAACGTGTACACATACAACATCCTCGTCCGCGCGCTGTGCGGCCGCGGACACCGGGAGGAGGCGCTCAGCATCGTGCGCGACATGCGTGGCTCGGGGTGCGCGCCCAACGCTGTGACTTACAACACGCTCGTCGCGGCGTTCTGCAGAGCCGGGGAGGCGGATGGCGCCGAGAGGTTGATCGGCATGATGCGGGAGGGCGGCGTGAAGCCGAATCTGGTGACCTTCAACTCGGTGGTGAATGGGCTCTGTAAAGCTAGGAGGATGGAGGACGCACGCAAGGTGTTCGATGAAATGGCCAGCGAGGGGTTGGTACCAGATGGGGTCAGTTACAACACCTTGGTGGCTGGGTATTGCAAGGAGGGATGCTTGCAGGAGGCACTATCTGTTTTTGCAGAGATGATGCGGAAAGGTGTCTCGCCAGATGTGGTGACATTTACATCGCTGATCCATGCGATGTGCAGGGCTGGGAACTTGGAACGTGCAGTTGCATTGCTGAGGCAGATGAGGGAGAGGGGCATCCGGATGAATGAGATCACTTTCACAGCTCTGATTGACGGGTTCTGCAAGAAGGGCTTCTTGGATGATGCATTGCTTGCAGTGAAGGAAATGAGGGATTCTGGGATACAGCCTTCACTGGTGTGTTACAATGCGCTTATAAATGGCTATTGCATTGTAGGAAGAATGGATGAGGCAAGAGAATTGGTACATGAAATGGAGGCTAAAGGATTGAAGCCTGATGTTGTGACCTACAGTACGATTCTTAGTGCATACTGTAAGAGTGGTGATACAGATTCTGCATTCCAAGTGAATCAAAAGATGCTCGATAAGGGTGTGCTTCCAGATGCAATTACCTACTCATCACTCATAAGGGGTCTTTGTGAGGAGAAAAGACTAAATGATGCGCATGCGCTCTTTGAAAATATGATTAAAAGTGGCTTACAACCTGACGAATTTACGTATACATCACTTATTGATGGCCACTGCAAGGAGGGGAATGTGGAGAAGGCCCTTTCTCTGCATGATGAGATGATAAAGATAGGAGTTCTCCCTGATGTTGTGACATATAGTGTGCTTATTAATGGCCTTAGTAAATCAGCACGTACTAAGGAAGCGCAACGGTTGCTCTTCAAATTGTATCATGAAGATCCAGTTCCTGCTAATGTTAAATACGATGCCCTGATGCTTTGTTGTAGAAAAGCTGAGTTCAAGAGTGTGTTGGCTCTCTTGAAGGGATTTTGCATGAAAGGTTTAATGGATGAAGCTGATAAAGTGTATCAATCCATGTTGGACAGAAACTGGAAGCTTGACGGGTCTGTGTATAGTGTGCTTATTCATGGGCACTGCAGGGATGGAAATGTTATGAATGCTCTCGGCTTCCATAAACAAATGTTGCAGTGTGGTTTTGCTCCAAATTCAACAAGCACAATTTCCTTGATCAGGGGTCTATTTGAAAAAGGGATGATTGTGGAAGCAGATAAGGTGACTCAGCAGCTGTTGAACTATTGTTCCCTAGTGGATGCAGAAGCATCAAAGGCTCTCATTGATCTCAATTTGAAGGAAGGTAATGTGGATGCAGTGGTAGATATTCTGCATGGCATGGCAAGGGATGGACTGCTTCCAAGTCCAAGATGAGGGTGATTCAGGGACCACCCTCTCGTTGTGGAAACCTGATGGTCATGTTTGAAGCACTTTATTATCTCATGAGTCATAACACACAGAGAATTAGGATCAGTGTTCTGTGGTAGGATATGATCTGCTACTCTGCATGAGTCCTGATGTGCTCCACGTGGAAGGGCTGAAAGAAGTTTTTTTGCCTAATGCTGCACGATTATGTGAAGTGAGCAACTATCTCATCTCATCAGCTTTTCAGCTTTTTCTGCTCCTAAGTAAATTAAATTTTGGTTCTCGATAAATACTTGATTTGGTAGTAGCAGCTTGCAGTATTGGTTGTTTATAATTATTGTTAGCTTAGGAAGAAAGTGCTACTGTTAATGTTGGATCATTTGTTGTCTTTGTTTTAGACAGTAAAAAATCACAATATATACTCTGCCAACTTACTAGAGCTTCGTGGTGGTTTGATCTATATTTAACACGCATTTAACCTAGCTGATATGCGCCTTTCTTTGTATAAATTATTGAAATTGGCTATGGATATGCTACATTTCTTATAAATGATTTACGATGGCGAGATTAGGTTCCACTATGTAATATGAAAAACACAGCTGCAAAATAAACAATATATATAATAATTTTGAAAAGTTAAGCTCCTTCTAACTTGATTATAAGCCAACTAAATAATTGCCCATATATGCCTTGTGCTTCCAGTATTTATCTTTATCTTTCTTAGAGGCTAAAACAAAATGTCATCTATCCTTGTATTCTTCAGCTTATTCTGTTTGTATCATATCTTATCTTGTTAAAACTGACAACACAGGAAAAATGGATATCTTACAATTGATTTTTTTTTTCTAATTTGTGTTTCCTTTGTTTGGTTTAGTTAAATCACCATATTTATATATAGTAACTTTAAGTGTCTGTTCTTTTGTAGGATGAAGAATTTCATGTTCAGAAAGGACAGAAACAGTTCAGAAGAGCATGAAAAATCAAAGCATATATACCCACCTATATATTCAATGTGGCAACTTTGAGAACAGAAACCAACAGAGAAGCCCGTAGTAGAGTTTGTCTGCCTTTTGTGGCAAAGCCAATGTCACCAAACTGGAGATTTTCGTTATTTTAGGGAAATGAGAGTGAGAAATTCATGGAAAATAAGGAGAGTGAAGAAAATGGAACAGCAATAGCAATTGAAGTATACAAGCAGTTAGCACTTATCAGGTACACATTTCTAACTCTCTAGATATAACTTATTTGATAGTGTTTTCAACTCAATAGCAACTATTTTGCCTGTGTACATGTAGCAACTTTGGCATTAGCTCTTTCTTACATAAGCAGAAACCCTTGGCTCCAGCTAAATACTCTTCGTTTTTCTCATTTGCATCAAATTGTTTAGTCTCAGATTTCAGCTAGCTACCCTTCCATGTTCTCTACTTTCCTCAGCGCTTTCGCCTCTCTTTCTGCTATCTCCTTGGCCTCTTTAGCGGTGAATGGTGGCGGCAGGGTGCACGGCTCCAAGCCGGCGACATGCCTCTCCATGGAGTCCATCATGCAGTCCCGGTGCAGGCCCTGGGCGGGGCATGCCATGGACTCGGTGCAGATCTCGACCGCGTTTTCCGGAACGGTGGGCTTGTACCGAAGCAGCTTGGCGTATTCGGTGAGCAGGTGCAGCATATAGTCATAGATGTAGTCCATGCTCATCTCCTCCCTCACAAACCGGCTGCCCTGCTCTCCGATGAGCTGCGCCTGCGCTGGGTGCTTGTTACCCCAGTCAACGGCGAACTTGATGGACTTACAGATGTGCTCCCGGTTGATTGGCCAGTAGTGCTTGCCGGCGACGAGACCCCTTGACAGGATGTCCTGGAAGGGCGTCATGACGAACAGCACCGGCGAGTCGCACGCTAGGATGTACTTCTCGCTCACTGACCACGCGTTACCCTCCACGTAAACCTTGTACCTGCATCCATTGACAAATGATCTGAACTACACCGTGCATTTGGATCTTCCATTGGACCTATGAATTTCACCAGATTTTTGCATGAACAAAATATAATCTCTAATCTGTTGCAACTTGCAAGGGATTCTGGCATTCTGCAAAAGTCCTGCGTTCCTGTGCCTACCTGTATATGCATTGCTTAGGTATTTTCGAATCNTTTGAACCCATTTTGAACTTCATGATTCCAGTCCTACAAGAAAAGTGATAGGGCAAATTAGCATCGCCTGTTAGGGGCCAGAGGAAAAAAGGACTGACAATTTTCTTGGGTTTTGATTTTTGAAGGAGCACCTGGATGAAGAGGCGGGCATTCCACNATACAAGGGCATTGAGCCAAGAAGAAAAGGATAGCTCTAAAACAGCTCTCATTCTATGCACTTGTGGAGGGGCTTTCTTTGTGAAATCAGCTTTCCGATTTTGGAATATAGGCTTGATGTGTCTGAAAAATATGGCCATTTCTCTGTTTCGAGATGGTCCAGGAAACGATGATTGTGAAGAATGGGGCTTAATTGCTTAATTCCTTCCCTAGCTTTTGAATCATAGAAAATACTTACNTCTTGTCCGTCGGAGGGGTTGCACCTCAGGAGCTCGTGGCGTATGCGGTAGCCCTCGGGGTTGCCCTTCCAGAAGGCGTAGGGCTGCCTCTCCGGCCACCGCACCCGCTCGTTCTCCTCCCGCACCTCCTCCAGCATCTGCGTCCACGGCCGGATGCCCACCTCCGGCCAGCCCCAGAACGACCAGTCCGGGAACACGATGTCCAGCGTCGACGCGTCCTTGCAGTACCGGAACACGGGCGGCGCCTCGGCCGGCGCCGCGGCGAAGTCGGCGGCGCGCACCTGGCCCGGGTC
Source organism: Alloteropsis angusta (assembly GCA_037127165.1). Taxonomy (NCBI): domain Eukaryota; kingdom Viridiplantae; phylum Streptophyta; class Magnoliopsida; order Poales; family Poaceae; genus Alloteropsis; species Alloteropsis angusta. The sequence goes on along the minus strand of JAZFNS010020002.1, from coordinate 75,738,164 downwards.
GTCGCAGGCGAACATGAGGTCCAGGTCCGGGACGCGGCCGGGGTAGCGCCGGAGCAGCTGCAGGATGCCCCACTGCGTGAACACGTCCCGGGTCTGGAACGCGCGCTGGTACGTCTCCACGTACGCGCGCCCGCCCACGACCACCAGCCGGAAGTAGGCGTGCGGCCGCGCCCGCTCCACGGCCTCCGGCGTGATCCCGGCGCCGCGCCACGGCCGCAGGTCGTCGTGGATGTAGCGGAAGTAGTCCGGGCACGACGGCGCCGGGCCGCCGGAGATTGGCGGCGGCGCTGGTGGTGTTCCGGAGCATGTCGGCGGCTGCGGGGACGTCTCGTTGCCGCAGGTGAATGGTATGGGCACGAGTGGGGTAGTTGAGTCGCCGTGGTGACGCCGCCGTTGGCCGGCGCCGATGCTGACGGTGCTGCCTAGTAGAGACGGCTGCGGACATGCATGCAGGGGAATTCAGAGTAAAGACGACTTTACCAGCGTTGCACGTATGCTAAACTGCTCGCTATTTTTTCAACTCCTTGATTATACATTCAACAAAAAAAAGTTCGGTTTTCATTCGAAAAAAGAATATATATGCTATCTTAATTAGTCCAGGATGTGCACATCATCTTGTTTCAAAATAAAAGATGTGTCCATCACAAGTCCTAAAACGTAATCGACTTTAAGCTGCAAATGCGATGACTGATAAGCTAGCTGGTCATGCAGAATCGAACATGAAAAAACACACAAAGCATGCATCCTTGTGCTTACAGCGTCGAGGTCAGTCCATGTTCGCGCGGCAAGCAGCAAGGCAAGGAGGACGAGCCCGACCACGACGGACCTCACGCCCCTCATCCGCAACACCGTCCCCGGCGACGACATCGACTGCCCGGCCAGAGCCTCCACTGGAAAGGCCGCACCGCCGCCCTTGCACGGCACGCAGTCCTCCTCAGTAATTTCCTGCTCCGACGCCGGTGGCACCAACGGCGCCCCCTCCTCGTCCGGCGATGCCACCGGGAACACTCTGCCCTTCATGATCGATCGATCCGGTACGGACCTAAACTGAACTGAGCAGGAAACTGGGAGGAGCAATTCTCCGCTGCACTAGTCGGCTACCTGGTATCAGCAAGAAAGCAAAGCTTGCTCTTATATAAGCTAGCGGCGCCAATTCAACGCGCGGCGTAGTACTGCTTGAATTTCGACGCCCACAAGGATAAATGAGCAATGCTGGTACTGCACAACTATTGCATGGACNACCAATGACAGTTTTTGTTCAGTATGGGTTGAAAGCAGCTGAATGGCCCCGTGCAAATGGCGTTTTCAGCAAAGCGACTGACTTTCTTCAGAAGTTTGGCCGNGGTCCCGTCCCCTGCTTGTGTTCTAGGAAAAGATGCATGAGATGGCAGGGGAACAACGGCGATGCCAAGTTTGGTTCTGAACAAGAGTTACCAGCGGAAGCCCAAGACTTGGCATATCCAGAGAAAGATCTGGATAGGTTGCAACCTCCAATATTACCTTTTGTATTAACAGCATAAAAAATGCTTTGCCACGACGAATTTTTCAACTACTTTTTTCAGATCACCTAGAGAAAGAGTCCTTGTCAAGCCTTATGTTTATTTACACAATATTGACTGTACATTTCAATGTAGTTTCGTGTGCCATTTGTAACTCTGTATGTTTCTTTTTGAAGAGTGGTGTAACTCTGTATGTTCAGTCACCACCAAAACAATGAATCGGGTATCAGAACTCGATCCCGCTGTTCATCTGAACCNGAGAACCATGGCCGGCCAAAGCCGTGGAGCGGAGCATCTACTCTGAACACTATCCCTGACCTTGCCGCGCCGCNCGTTCAGCTTCGATCTTCCTACCTGTGACGATGTCCAAACAAGATTATCAGAGAGCGGAGTCTAGAGAATTTTTCTTCAGATGCAGTGGTAGAACTGGACAGACCGATATGGAGGCATGTGCAGAAGGCGAAGCAGTGTGGGAGTAGCCACAGACGACACCTACGTTCTCGTTCACCGAGTGGATCAGCTCCGTGCACACCCCAGTATGGCGTCCACCGATCGTAGGGCATATACTGCGCATCAGAAATTCAGAATGGAACAACAGTCAGTCTGGACACCTATTCAGCAAGATTTTAGTACTCTGATAAGCAGCAAGAAACAAGCCATAGTTTGGATCAAATATGAACAAGTTGCCGGGGTTTGAGCGATTTGCCTGATCTGTGTTGCTGGTTGCAGCATCAGGCCAGATCTCCTCCAAGACAATGGCTGGACAAGCCCCAACGAGGCAGACTTATCCGGCCACTGAACCATTGGGACGACGCTGCCCCCACTCCTGTTCTGCAAGCGACTGATAGCATTTTGTAAGTACCGCAATGCAGCTTCTGTTCCTCATGAATTAAAGCATTTCAACCATTTGTCTGACCTTGAAAGAGAAGCTGATCCTCTTCTCCCCTGGGAACTTTCCATGGGCTTGCAGGATTCCGCCGCCGAGAGGGAGGAAAGCGCGCGTCGTGAAGCCATCGCCGGCCACGTACCTTAGTTGCCCATTTGGGAATTGTATGTCCATGAATGACTGAAAAAAATGCTCAATCAGATATGGCCATATGGGTACGACAAAATCGTAATGTACTAGTAGAAACAGGCAGAAGATCACAAATTCACAATGGCTTACACAAGCAAACGGGTTCAGGCATAACATGGACATGAAGAACCATCTCTTGTGAGCCGACCAATAAGCAGGGCAAACCGAGTGCACTCCATTCTGCAAGAACAAGGCTCTTCTGCTCTCAGCTCAAGCCATTTTGCACAGTGCAATTCTTGGTTGGATGAAGCAATGCTGAAGTTTTTTTTT
>JAZFNS010020002.1:73755435-73771459 GCA_037127165.1 Alloteropsis angusta | reverse complement strand
AAAAAAAAAAATTAAAAATAAAAAAAATTCCGAAGCTGCGACAGCAGCCACAGCAAAGACGAAGATACAACTTCGGATGAAAGCACCCATTCGGAAGGAAAACTATACGAACCTAGCAGGGGCGGGCCCCCCTCTCTCTCCTCCGCCGGCGAAGACCATGCAGTACTTGAACGGCAGTAGCAACTACTCACTCCGTCCTAATATACTATTCATTTTGTCTTTACAAGATACATTTTTATATGCACCTAGATATATACCTATATCTAGATATATAAGTAAAATTTATGTATACAAGCCAAAATATATATCTAGCCAAAACGAATAGCAAGATGGGATGAAGAAATCAGCAAGTCAGTGAGCAGCATTGAACGGCAGCACCAAGCAGTGAGAAACAAATAACTGCAGCACAGCAAGCAGCGGTATAAGCNATAATCATTCATCAAAACTAAATAATCCAAACCACCGATAGTCTAGATTGCCAAACAGCACACAATAGCTAGANATAATCATTCATCAAAACTAAATAATCCAAACCACCGATAGTCTAGATTGCCAAACAGCACACAACTTAATAGCTAGATAAACAAACAGGGTCCAAGTACTGTCAAGACCTGTAGCACATATGTACTCAGGTCACAAATGACATGAGATCATCTGATCAGCTCGAGCACTTATGCATCAGTCAAATTTAAGGCCAGGGTAATAGCTAGATAAACTAGGAATCTCCACATTTTCAGTGCCTTCGTGCAGGCTTGACTCCTCCCAGTCATCTTCATCACCTGTGACAGCATAAATAGTAAATACTTGATGCTTAATATGCTTTACCTTCCCCATGGCATGCATCTGCTAGCAAAACTCTGGTCGCCTATTCATTTGTGTTATAATAAAATGGAAAAACCTTAAATTCCACCATTTTGTAACAACTAACAGACCAACACAACCCACACTTGCAGTAAAATTCCACCCTGCAAAGTGCTGGTACGGTGTTGTGGTTTCACCCATGTGTGTTTGAAGTGAAGGTGCTCTATCTGTTCTAACTAACAGGAATCGATGCTAATCCAACTCAAACCTCACCGGGATGGGTACGTTTTTAAACAACCACCCGTTAGGCAATGTGCCACGGCATGCAGGTTTTAACTCCATCAACACCCAATCAAATTTATAACTAACCGCCCGGCAGATGAGATGATCCTGGTTATGTTTCTACCCATCTTCCCCCAAATTTATAATTGCAATAGAAATCAAAGTGACTAATTACAGAGGATAATAATTATTAACAGCTAAGCAGGTGAAAAAAAAACTTAAAAAGAAACTATGGGCATATCGAATAGCAAGCTAACTGAAATATGGAGTTGACTGACACAGGCCATGGTTCAGTGATCAGGTATTCTCATTAACTTAGAGCTCATCTTTGTAGACGCACCCCCATATCTTGTAGCAGGACTTAATTTGCAGTTGCTACTTAACGAGGAGAGCCGTACCTTTGGTAATATGAAGAACCCTAGCCTCTGGGTCGATATACTTTGAGATGTTACTTGGGAAATACATGACGCCAGCACCGTATGTCTTTTCAGTGGCGAACTCAGCTGAGCCTAGCAGAACATTCTTCCTGGCGTCAAGAGCGATAACAAATGCCTTCGGGTCCTGAAACCTGAGTCTGGCCAGCAAGTAAACGACACCATCACCGATGCCAGGAGCTGGGTGGGACACACAGAGGTTCTGCAAGCCTCGAACTTGATTTGCTCCTTCAGGAGACAGCAATCCAGAGTTGATCATCTTTGACTTGGGCTTGCTGTGGATCGTGGTGTGCGAAGCTTTGGCCTTGCATTCCTTGGTCCAGTCCTCCAACGAGGTACTCATCTTGGAGTTGCTCCATGTCGTGATCATCCAGTCAGACATCAGCCGGCCAGGAAAGGCTGTTTCTTCACCGCTGTCGCTATTGGTAGGCACAGGGAGAGTCTTGGAGGTGGTGGAGACGATGGTTTCCAAATGAACAAACCTGAGGGTTTGATTGATGACCGCAATCCCGCGGATGGATTTTCCGCAGCCTCCTATGTCAGCCCCCCGACCATCGTTGCATGTCAGCAGCTCCATCGGAGCCGGCAGGGGCACACCACGGAGCTTGGGCTTCCGGTCGAGCACGTCACAGATCAGGATGCCACGCCAGAGATCGACCCAGCCCATCGTGCCACCTTCGCCTCCGATGGCGATGACGGTGGACGTGAGATGGTAACAAAGCCGGATTGAGTTCACGGGGATCTTGAAGGGGAACGCAGCCTGCGGCGCCACCAATGGCACCAACTCTTGGCTCCAGGTCCAAGACTTGGAGTCGAACCGTTGGAGGTCGTAAACGCCAGACTTATCTGTAGTGATCAACGCGGCGACGATGAAGTGGTCTTCCCCGCAGAGAAGGAGGCCTGCATCCTCGTAGTGGAAGGTGGAAGGCGGGCGCGGCAGCAGCTGAAGCGTCGGAATCCCCCCGCCGACCCGGTAGATGTAGTAGTCGTAGTCACACGGCGAGACGTCTGGGAGCCGAGGGCCGATGAGGACGCTGAAGAGGATTGTGTCTTCAACCGCGCGGACGATGCGTGGGGGGTTGGTGATGAAGTCGACTTTGGGGCATTCCACGAAGAGGATTGTGGGGAGCAGCGGACGCTCGGGGCAGCTTAAGGTTGCCTCGATGCTGGTCCCCCGACTGGTGAAGGTCATGGCGGTGGTGTTGTTCCGGTGTAAGAAGCCGCCGTGGAAGCAACCGGCGTGGAGGAGGACGCAATCGCAGAGCGAGATGCTAGCCATGGAGGGCGAGATGCGATGGAGGTGGAGAGGATGGCGGCGCCGCCGTAAATCGAAAGGGGAAGGGAAAGAGGAGGGGAAGCAGGATGGGGGAGCTAGGGTTCTTAACGAAAACCATCCGACGGTCCCGAGTGACGCGCTTTAGCGGTGCTGACCGGGCCGGGCCATCCCTGGCCAACAGGGCTTTCCTTCTCAATTGTTAAAGGCCTTCTTATATTAATAAGAAAAATAGGCCGACGAAGCCCAAGGTGGTCGCGTCGGGTAAGGCCTGACCCATTCAAGTCGTTCTCCGAATTGGAAGTGCTGAATCGAATTGGTTGGAAGTGAATCATTCATTTAATTTCTGGCATGGACGTGTTTCCAAAAAAAGTAAACAAAATTATTTACTTATATTAGAGAAAAAGAATTATTCATGTAATGAGATTTCAAAATAATTTTAAAATAGCATTTAAGGTACATCCCATTTTTTACATTGATTACAAGGTAGAAATAGCATTTCATACTTGGATAATTCTTTTTCATGAATTATATTTTGCATACTTTTGCATAGGTTTCTAATACTTTGTACTCCCTTCGTTTTAAATTATAAGTTGTTTGACTTTTTTTACTCTAAGTTTGACCACTCGTCTTATTCAAAAAATTGTGCAAAATATCACTTTTTATTATTATTTGCTTAATTAATAAAAGTTCTTCAAAAATAATTTAAATTTGACTATATTTGCACTAATTTTTTGAATAAAACGAGCGGTCAAAATTAAAGTAAAAAACAAACGAATTATAATTTAGAATGAAGGAAGTAATAGATTTCAAAGTAAACATCAATGTCAAGCTAAGCCAATGCTTCCTTCCTCCTCGCCACTACCCCTCAGATCTTTGCCAAAGCAATTTATTAGTGAGGGCCCAAGTTTTATAAACAACGGGAAGGGGTATCCCGTGCGAGCAAACCCACACCGGTCCACCACCGTCGCCACCGCCGGTGACCACTCTAGTCCTGCGCGTCCACCCAGCTCCGGCGAGAGGGCCGCCACCAATTCCATCACTCCGAAGAGAGACGCCCCGTTCGGCTGGGTGATCACTAGTGGTTGGTGCTGATTTGTTATAAGAGAAAAGTACTATTGGCTGACTAACGGCTGGTGGCTGGTGCTGATTTGTTGTGAGAGAAAAGTACTGCGGGCTGATGGCTGAGAAGCCAGACGAACAAGACGCGGTCTTTCCCAAATTGCCCCTTGGCGGGGCTCCTTGGAGGCTTGGACCCAGTAGGAGCACCCTTTCTGACTGGTGGGTCCCCGGTTGCCTCTCCTTGCCCTCCGTTTTTTTGGAGTCGGGCCGTTGCACGACGGGCCCATGACTTCTTGTAGAGGCCCTTTTCTCTTGAGTGGGACCCTCTAACAGGCGGGCCTATTTGGTAAGCGCCTTCTCGAGGGACCCGTTTGTTCTCCATGGTTGGTTGATGACAGGGTCATGTGGGGCCCAAAAGAAGGGGGCGCCTTCCATGCGAGGTAATCAGTTTGGGATCCCCCCTAATTCTCGGGGCCTTCGCGTCGGACGCGGCGGCTGTTTCTTGAAGACGAGGCATCGCAGCCTCTCCCAATATAAACTAGGATGGGTGGCGCGCTTTGCTGCGCCCATCCAAAGTGACCATGTCACTTTTAGTGGATCGGGATCCTCTGAAGTTCCGGCAGCTACCTCAGAGGGAGGTAGTACTCGCTGCACCGTTCATTCCCCATCGGACGGTGAGAACATCTTCCGTCCAACTTTGTGAGACCCAATGACAGTGTAAGGACGCAGCTAGGCTGACGCCTGTTTTGGCTTTTGTACAAAACAAAAGTTTAGAAGAAAAAATAGATAGTTTCCAAACCAAATATCTAATTTAATTTTTGATTGAATTGTGATGTTTCTTACGATGAAATCTACAAAATAAGATCACACTTGACCATATTTTAAATAAAATAATTTTTGATATTTTTCGAATAAACCAACATTTTATTTTTACCAACATATTTTTGAACCAAGACAACATTTTTCGGATACACCAACATTTGATTGATTTTGACCAATATTTTTTTGATCCGAGCAACATTTTGAAGCAAGTGCAAAAACAATTTGATTCAAATATGGTTAAGTGTGATCTTATTTTGTAGATCTCGTCGTAAGAAACACGACGGTTCAATCAAAATTTAATTTGAGTACTAGAAAATTTAATATTTTTTCTTTCAAATTTTGTTTTTACCAAAAGTCAAACACACGTGTCAGTCTACTTCAACCAGCCAGTTTGCTGCGTTGGGCTACCTTCATTTTTTCATTTTACCGGCATTGTTAGGCCTCATAAGCTGTTCGTTCGGAGCATGGAAGATGCACAGAAGGAGCCCCCTCGCTCAGTGCAGCTACATCTACCTCCCTCTGAGGTAGCAGCTTCAGAGGAACCTCTTCCCTTTTTTTTTTAGATAATGGGAGCAGTGCCCGGCCTTGACCTCAAAAGAGGCTACAGCCAATTATTACAGAATTGAAACGTTTGCCACACACATAGGCATAAAACACGGAAATAGCAGGTTCGAAATAAACGATGAAGACATTCAGTAATAACTAATCTTGTTACTAAATCTCCATCCATTACTTGAGAAGATGTGCATGACTAAAGACTCCAATGATTGACAAGCCTTTGTCATCGCTTCTTTGTTGTCTTCATGCCTTTGTAGGTGCGCCCACGATCTGATCCAGTGTGTGCTTCTGAATAGTACCTGTAAATAAGTTGGCATTGGGGATTTATCAAAAACCACATCGTTCCTACTAAGCCAGATTGCCCAGCAGATAGCTGAGGCACCAACTAGTATCAATCTCTTCATTTTAGTTGCCACTCCTGTTAGCCAGTTACCAAATAAATGATTAATGTTACGAGGTGGACATAAGTCAAAAGCCAGTTGGACAGCTCTCCAAATAAATTTTGCCATATGACAGTCAAAAAAGAGATGTTGGATATTTTCTACAGAAGAACAAAAACAACAGCCCTTGTCACCATTCCAGTTCCTACGGGCTAAATTGTCTTTAGTAAGAATCACCCCTTTTTTAATGTACCACATGAAAACTTTAATTTTTAAAGGCATTTTAATCTTCCATAAATGCCTAACAGGCTGCCCCTGACTTGTATTTATTAAAGCATTATACATGGAACTAACAGTGAATAAGCCTGACTGGTTTAGGTTCCATCTAAAAACATCAGTATTATTATTCAAATGAACATGACAAATGCGCGACACTAGATCATGCCATAATAACAGGTTCTGTCCATTCAATGTTCGTCTAAATGACACATTAAGTGGCACCCTATCAAATACTGATGCAACTGTAGCGTGCTTTTTACACACAATGTTAAAAAGGGATGGATACTGTTGTTTTAAAGAGAATGCCCCTAACCATTTGTCTTCCCAGAAGCGAATCTGATTTCCATCGTTTAAACTAAAAGTTCCAAAACGAAGGAAATCCTCCTTAACTCCCATGAGACCAGCCCAAAAGTGAGAGTCCCCAGGCTTTTTCTCCACTTGAGAAATAGTTTTGTTCCGCAAATATTTATTTCTCAGTAATCTCTGCCAAATCCCGTCTTCATTAATTAATTTAAATAACCATTTGCTTAATAAACTCTTATTCTGCAATTCCAGGTTTTTAATACCTAGTCCTCCTAACTCTTTAGGTAAGCAGAGGATACTCCACCGTGCTAGTCTATACTTCTTTTTCTGTTCATCAGATTGCCAAAAGAATCGAGAACGAAAGTAATCTAATCTCTCCAGTACCCCTTTCGGGACTTCAAAGAAAGATAACATGAACATAGCTAGACTTGTGAGAACTGAATTAATGAGTACCAATCTGCCCCCTACTGACATATGTTTCCCTTTCCAGCTACTCAGTTTCTTCTCAAATTTCTCCTCTACTAGTGGAGATGCACGTGCCCAGGCACGTGTTAAAAAATATAATATATAAAGTACCTTTTTTACATTGTTAGACAAAGATAAGGTTAAAGGGATTAATTAGATACCCCATGCGCGTGTTTTAAAAAAACTTAGTACATGAAAATTTATATTCATAAAAATTAGTAAAGAATAATACATATAATAAGGATATATTTAAAGATAATGAAGCGTACTATTTATCATTTAATTATTTTTATTCACTTCAAGTTAAACTAACAACATTTATAGCTCACAAATATGTTAGATACAACAAATCATATAGGTCTAAACCCATGTATTCCTATGTCGAATAATTATCACAAATATTTTCATATGGGACCCACGACAAACCTAAATCTCACATGCTATCTCAAGAACTATCTAGAGAGCTGACAACAGACTGCACATGTTGATTGGACGTGGCGCGGGCTATCCTCTGTCATGGTGTTCCTGTCCGGATGCTCAGGCTGTCCGCACATGTCATACTCTATTTTCATCCTCTAAAAGAAATATTTCATCCTAGTCATTGAAATTCTCTCCTCTGTATCCAGTTCTCCCGTACCCATCATCCTCTATATCTCATATTTTATACCAACTACCCTATATTTTATTCAACCATCTCCAACTACCATTTCCTCTCAACAAACACATTTCTTCGTAACAACCATTTAGAATAGTTATTCTAAATCATGGGATGAAATAGTTAGTGATACAACTTTTTAATTAAACAAAAATGATTATTTTTTTCTTTTTTCTTTTTTCTCTTTTTTCTTTTCCCCTTTTTCTTCCTATTTCCCTCGCCAATCCCGTCCAAGGCGCCCACCCAGGGCCATTCCTCTCCCGCGGCAGAGCTCCCTGCGCCTCCCCTCCCTCCTAGACTCCCCGGCAGGCCTCTCCTGCGCCTCACCCTCCCGGTACCCGATCGGCCTCCTCGGTCAGTGGAGCTGCCTGCAGCGGGGGCTGGCAGCAGACCCCACACCTCCCTCTGCGGCGGCTGGCGGGCGCGGCGGATGGATCCGGCGCCAACGGAGGGAGGGAGGGAAGAGGAGGGCGGTGCGCCGGCGGAGGGGCCTCGCGGCGGGCGGCGGATGAACGAGGTCGAGCGGGACAGCGCTGGACAGGGCGGCGATGTGGAAGGCACCGAGCTCGGGCGGGAGCGTGCCCGCTAGCGCGACGGCAGGGAGGCGGATGGAGACGAGGAGGAGAGCCGGGTCGCGGGCGAGGGAGAGGTTGGTGCGCGCGTCGGCGGCGTCGCAGTGGAACGGGCGGGCGTCGCAACATCGGATCGGACCCTCCCTGCTCCTCGTTCGGGTCCGCCGGCGCCTCCCTGCTCCTACTCCGCCGCGCCCGGTAGGGGCCCCTCTCTAGCGGCCCTCTCTCTCTGTCCGGTGCTGCCGTCGCGCGCGGCGCGACCCACGAGCCCGGCGCGAAGTGAGGCGGGGCGGGGCACGGAAGACTGCCGCACGTCCCTACCTCCCTTCCATTCCGAGCACGCGCGGCGTACGCGGCCCCAGCTAGGGCGCGACATCCGTGGCGTTCGTCCCTGCCGCACCACCGTCCGCCCATCTCTGAAAGCTGCTTCCTCTTCTCTGGTACGCTGGCTGCAACCACTTGTTGCGCCCCACCCACGGCGCCTATCATGCCGTGGGGAGCAGCGCGAGCATCTTCTTATAGTTCACATGGTCGGTTGTGCCTTTGCTCGCATTTGAATTCGGAAGGAAGGGCATAAATTGATGGCGAGATTTTAGGCGTGGAGTGCGGCAATTGTTGGCGAGATTTTGGGCGGGGAGGAGGGCGCCATTTGTGCATACGCCAATTCTTGTAGCGGTGAACTGGGAGGGAAGGCTGCAGTGGGCCCGAGGGTACGCCGGGTCGATCTTGGTGAGAAAAAACGCAATGCATTAGCGATTTTTCACGGGGAAACATCACCAAAACCGTTCTCCCCCCTCGTTTTCGTCTTCGTACCACCTGGTGGGTGGGCCCAATCCGGGGTTTAGTGAGGTGAGGGTGGATTAACGTTGTGTAGAATTTGACATCAAATCTCTCCCTCTTTATAGTATAGATAATTCGCCAGTCTGCATTGGTTAGTTTCCTATAATGCATTGGAATGCCAAGATATCGGAATGGATAATTGTGAATACTGCTGCTCCATCTCAGTGGCTCGACCAAAGCAAAATATCTCGCTTTTATGGAAATTAATTTTAAGACCAGATAATTGTTCAAAGGCACACAATAACATTTTCATATTTGCTGCCTTATCCATATCATGGTCCATAAAGAGAATAGTGTCGTCCGCATATTGCAAAATAGACAGCCCTCCATCTACGAGATCAGGGACAATCCCTGTAACTTGGCCAGCATCCTTAGCTCTATTTATCAGGATTGCTAGCATATCCACCACAATGTTAAACAAAATAGGTGATAATGGGTCCCCTTGTCTTAAACCTTTTAATGTCTGGAAATTCTGACCGATTTGGTCATTTATTTTAATCCCCACATGACCTTTCTGAATAAATGCCTCAATCCATTTACACCAGGTTGGAGAGAAGCCTTTCATACGTAAGGTCCGTTGAACAAAATCCCATTTGACTTTATCATACGCCTTCTCGAAGTCAATCTTAAAAATGACCCCATTCTTCTTTTTTCTATGTAGTTCATGGATAGTCTCATGTAGCACCACCACGCCTTCCATGATATTCCTACCAGGAAGAAACACAGTCTGAGTAGGACTTACTACCTTCTGTGCTACCATTGATATCCTATTCATCGCTACCTTTGTGAAAATCTTAAAACTAACATTCAGCAAACAAATAGGTCTGTATTGTTGTATTTTAATCGCTTCAGTGCATTTTGGTAACAGGATAATAGTACCAAAATTTAAGCTATACAAAGGTAATTCACCTTTATGGAAATCTGCAAACAGATCCATTAAGTCACCTTTGATTATATCCCAAAAGGCCTGATAAAATTCAGCAGGGAAACCATCAGGACCTGAGGCTTTATTATGTTCCATTTGAAATAATGCCTCCCTAACTTCCGACTCAGTAAAGTCGGCTATTAGAATTTCATTTTCAACATCAGAGACTTGGGGAATATCCTCTATTCTTGATTCATCCAGACCGAAGCTATTATCCTCAGGTGGACCGAATAATCCTTTATAATAAGAGGTGATGTATTTTTTTAATTCCACATCACCTTTTATTATCTGATTACCGTCCTGTAACTGATAAATTCTTGTTTTCCTGTGTTTACCATTAGCCACCAGATGAAAATACTTGGTATTTGAATCACCTTCAAGTAATTCTTTCACCTTAGCTCTCTGGTACCATTTAATTTCCTCTTCTCTAAGCATCTCTGCTATTCTATTTCTAAGACAATGCTTTAGATCTATCTCCTCATTCGATAATAATGAATTTTCAGCCTTTTTATCAAGGCTATCCAGCTTATCCAAAATGTCCTTCTTTTCTTTTTTCAATATGCCACTAGTACTCTGTGCCCAACCCCGAAGGTGTTGTCGCATTTTCCTAATTTTCGCCTGCCATCGCTCCATTGGAGTAGAACCAGAATCTACACTCTCCCATACCTCCCGAACCATATCTGTGAAACCATCCCGTAGCAACCAGCCTAACTCAAACTTGAATTGGCGCTGATTGAGATTAGGAGATGCTCCACCAGTGTCCAGGAGCAGGGGGGTGTGATCCGAAATATCCCGGGACAAAGCTGTGACATTGGCAAGTGGATATTGTTGTTCCCACTCAGTCGCCATCAGAATTCTGTCCAGTTTCTCATATGTTGGGACTTGAAGGGAATTAGCCCACGTGTACTGTCGTCCAGACAACTCGAGTTCCCGTAGATTAAGACCATCTATAATCGCATTAAATAAGAATGGCCATCGTGGGTTATAATTATCATTATTCTTATCATTGGGGCTTCTTAACAAATTGAAGTCACCCCCAATAAGAATAGGAACCTGGACATGACTACATAGATGGACCAATTCGGTAAGGAAACCCTCTTTGAATTCTTGTTGTGCTGGACCATAAACTACTACAAGTGCCCACTTAAAATCATCTATTTTATTGCATAAGTTGAATTTCACATAGTAGTCTCCCTCATCAATCGCACCAATATTATAGATGTCTAGGTCAATACCAAGTAAAATACCACCTGATCGACCTTTGGGTTCCTTTGTATGCCATAAGTAATTCCTTCCGCTACACAGATTTTTCAGGAAAGGAGTCGTAAAACTTTTCCTTCCTGTTTCTGCGATAGCTATGAAACTTAAATTATGTTCTTTAGTTAAATCCGAAACAAACCTGTGTTTTTTGGGGTCCTTAAACCCATCACTGTTCCAAAATATGCCCTTCATCTAATCACTTCTGTTAAAAAACTGATCAGGTCTGGAAGATGTTGCAGTATGATCAAGTAGATCACTGGTCACATCCATTACCTCGTCCATAATCTCCCCACATAAGTGGTTAAGAATAAACTTATCAACTTCTTCCTCTTCTGCCATTAATTTTTCTTCTGTTTCTAAGACCTCAGACTTCCAATCTAAAGGTTTGGATTCTTTAAGCCTAAGTTCCTCTATGGATTTCAATTTTGTAACCATATCCCTAGATTCCTGATCATTATTTCCTAAGTTGACTCCAATATTATCTAAACTAGAACATATAAATTCAGTTGGATAATGTAGAAAGGAATCAGCAATTAAAGATTCACCTTTAGAAGGTTGCTGCACCAAATTCTTGCTGGCCTTGAGCTTGGATGCTTGGTTTATCATATCCTCATCACAGCTGTGCGCCCTTCGCTTGTTGCGACGAAGGTCGGAACCCGCCGCTTCTGGAATGGCCGCTAACTTATCTGCCATCTTCTGTTTCCCAGCATCCTCTCCTTGCCCCATCATCACTTTTGCCTGAAGTGCTGCCGTATGAGTTCCTGCAGCAGCCTCACCGGCAGCCTGCTTCTGCGCCAGCCCACCTGCCTCTGAAGCTCCCAGGCCAGAAGCCAGTCGGCTCGCAGCAGACTCCCTGTCAGCCTGCCCCTTCAACTGCGCCGACCCAACGGCCTGCACCTTCACCTGCGCTGGCCCACCAGCCTCAGAAGCTCCCAGGTCAGAGCCCCATCGGCCTGCACCTCCAGAAACGACCCCGTTCTGCACACTGTCGCCCGCAACAGAATGCGTAGCATGGATCGCAGCAACAGGAGTGAGCACAGCCGCTGCAGAAGCATGCACTGTAGCGCATTCGACACTCTCCGCGAGTCCGGCCTGAACAGAGGCGGAAGACACTGTGGCGCATCCGACAACAGCTGTCACGGCCACTGTGTCCCGCCCGGCAATAAGAGAGCCAGTAGCTTTTTTAGAAGAAGGAGGAGCAGGAGCAGATGCAAAGCCTTTGTAGATGCTCCTCGGCTCTTCTTTTTTCTTTCCAGTGTCCTTGACCTCTGGTTCTTTGGGCTGCTCGCCACCCTCTTGTTGTCCCCCATTATCATCATAACCAAAATCAAGATCCATAGGCTCTGGATTGGTAGCATCCATATTTTCCTCAACTCTAAATTGAAGTTCATATAGATAGTCTCCAATTACTACATCCACAAATTGTGGAATAATACTTGGATCCATAACCAGTACCTGCAGGTGACATCTTCCATATTTCCTAGTAAACATCATATCCACATCCTTGGAGACCCCAAGAATGGAACCAACGGCCCATATAACAAGAAACTCCCTCAGTTCATCAGGTAAACCAGAAAACTGGACCCAAACCTTAGGCATCACATATTTAACTGCATCATCCCCAGCCCCTTCTTCTAGCTGCATAGTAATGCCATGTGACTTGGTATGAAGCAAACCCCACTCAACCATTCTCTTCAATTCTTCCTTAGATGGAAAAATTGTTCTGAAAGTATTAGCCCCCATGTCCTGCACATTCCATCTCCATCCACCTGGAACCAGCCTCTCCAATTCAGCCGCAACATTTTCTTTTGTAAGTACCCCGCCAGTGACTCTGATAATGGCAGCCTTCGATTCTACTTTACTCTTTAGATTCTCCGGCGGACTAATATAATAAAATCCGAGGCCTTCCACTGCATAGCCACAAACTTTAGCAAAAGGTGCCGTCTTGGTCTTGTCTGGCTGCACAGAGCGGTAGATTGGGCACCGCTCCTTGGAATGATCCTTACAATCACAAATATCGCAATAAAATTCCTGTGTGCACCCGTCCATCTTGTGTCCTTTTGTAAGACAACGATAGCAGTACGGCACTTTACCACCCCTAATTGTCCCTGTTGCCGAAGATTCAGGGTGATCAGTGCCTGTACCAACTTTCGCCGGCCCTTCGAGACCAGCAGCTTTGCTGTCCACACTGGCGTCCGACGCCCTCATGATGTTGTCACTTCCCGCCATCGCCGCCAGTGCTTGCTGAAGCAGCGCAGCAGCCTGTGCCGCCTGGGCCGCCGTCGGCGTACTGGAGGTCAATCCCACGGGAACAGATGGCGCCCGGAACGACCCACCACGAGCGCGCCCAGGAGCGCGACCGGCTGTGCGGCCACCATGGTTGCGAGGCCCTCCATTGTACCTTCCCCGCCCACGGCCAGAGTAATCGCCGCCATATCCAGGGTGGAACACTGGCGGCTGGACGACACCGCGGCCAAACGCAGCTGGTTGGCCGGCAGCTCTGCCTCCACCCCTGTTCGGTGCACCCCCGCGACGAGGCCCCTGGTTAGCGCCATTGTTCTCCATCGGTGCTGAAACTGCGGCGGCTACGTACGACGCACGCGCGCAGGAAAGAGCTGACCGGAGAATAGGTGCCCTAGGGTTTAGCCGTCTACGTCCGGTACGTGAGAATAAGCTGACGAGCCCGGCAGTAGGCCTGTACGGCACCATCGGGCTGGGCCAGATCTTAGTCAGGTATTCCATCGGCCTTGGGCCCAATAGCCGGGAACTCGTTTTTTGAAAGTTCGCATCCTGACATACAGGACCGGACATCTCGGATCGCTGATCAGGTCCGAAATTTCCGGATCGCCGATCCCCATCAGACGCCATCGGCGGTTGTTTCTTCGCCGATGAGCGGCTGCTCGCGGATCGTGAAGGAAGGCGAGGAAGAAAGGCCATGCCCTTCCTGCCACCTTGATCCGAACGCTTTCTGCAAATTTTTGCTTGAGCCAATGCATCCCCAAGAGTCCTTGATGGAGAGATTCTTGGGAGCGGCAATGGCCCTTTCCATGGCCGCGATGTGCACTTGCTCTGCACCATTTTCTCGACGATCCGAGTCGCCATGGACCCTTCCTTCGGTTTTGTGCCCGGAGGTTTAGCTCGTAGCTCTTCCTCCGCTTGGTACAACTCCGGCATGGTGAAGCCCACCGACGTTGCCCTTCTGATGAACTCCGGCGTATCCACTGAAGCTGCGGACGCCGTATCCTCCGAGTCTTGATCCCCCTCCGTGCTTAGAGCCCAGAATCGGGATCCAGCTTGAGTCTCGACCCCATGAACCTCTTCCCTTTTAGTGAAGCAGTTCATTGGTTCCTATATCTGATAAAAGAAGCATAAAGAAATATGCAGCTACTCCCTCCATATTGTAAAGGAATACGTTTAGGATATTGACACGGTCTCCAAAATATAACTTTGACTAATACTTTTTCTATAAAATATTATAAAATAAATTTAAAATGTACTTTTATGAAATAATATTTCATTATGAATCTACCCGTACCATTTTCATATTTCTAAACTTAACACATAAAACAATATTTGTAGTCAAAGTTTAATTTTCATATTTCTAAACTTAACACATAAAACAATATTTGTAGTCAAAGTTTAAAAAGTTTGACTTAAGACAAATCCAAAACGTCTTCCTTTACAATATGGAGGGAATAAGTACTTATTAGGGGTCCACGAAGGTCCAATTAAATTTCAATTTTCATGTGTAGCAAACGCGTGGGAAAATATGAAAAAGGACACATCATGGCTAAGCATACATGAAAAGGAATGGAAAAAATATATAAATGAGATTTAATGAATTTGAATGCAAATATCCACAAACTTGTTGGGACATATAACCATACATGTGAAATCAATATTCTATTGGACCTGCAAAATTCGAAGAACAGAGGAGCACACTGACACGTAGCTCAATAAATCTGACTTACCATGCTAAAGTGAACATGATCTTGCATGTTGCAAAGCAATATGATCAAACAGATCATTCTCATGCGAGACCTTCCTTTTTTAAGAAAAAAAAGTGTCAGAACCTGAACAAATGGACCACATGTTATTTGAATCTCCAATGTTGATTTCATCTTGTAGTACCAACAAATTTTGTGGGCATAGAGGTTGGTCCAAATAGATATATCGTAGATTCTATCTAGTCATTTTAAATTGATTTTATTTTTGCCCTCACACATATTAATAGATAGTAAACAGTGTAATAGATAGTAATGTTTGTGAAGAGGTGCATCAAGAAATGTCACATATCCTAGGCTACTCCCTCTGTCCCAGAAAGCTTGCAATTTTAGGTTCTTTCACCCATACCAATAAATAAAGAGAAAGACCAATGTACCCCTACTGTTGTGTTCTGTGACTTTGGGATGGATGGAAACTTCGCCCCGTTCGCTGTCAGGTGCATGCCTGGATCCACGGTCTTTTAGTTCACATGGGTACGACCATCAGTTTGCAATGGCAGGTGGGTCCAGAGCTATGTGGGACCAATGTGACATTCTCTGTGTACCTAAAGTGCTGGGTGATAGTAGCCTTTGCTACAGTGCAAAAGAGTGCAACATTTTTTCTAGAACGGACCGCCAATCTTTTTTTAATGGTGCAGTCGCTGCGACAGGTCCATCAGTGACTGTTGAATGGGTGATAGTAGTCTAGAGTTGCATTCTTTCGCACAAATTTTGAACTCTACAGTTGTATTCTTTTTTAGACGGAGGGAGTAGGTAATAGACATGCTCAAAGATGCATGTATGGACACAGAATGGCCACGTCGGGGTCAGAATGACAGACTTCTCAAACAGGGCAGAAGAGATGTGGTGAGCAGNTTTATTAGGGAGAGTGGACAGATTTGGACGCATGTATTCATTCATTGGATTTCTTGGTGGGACAACGACGACGCTGATGTATCAACGTGATACACGCGTCATACACCCATTCGGCAAGAGAAGTAGATGGATGCCTGAGAGCACTGCCTTTTCTTAACATATCCGTTCGAGCGGACTCGTTTAGGGTACCATCGATAGGCCACGCTTTCACGGTTCGTATTCGTACTGGAAATCAGAATCAAACGAGCTTTTAC
>JAZFNS010020002.1:73431873-73442230 GCA_037127165.1 Alloteropsis angusta | reverse complement strand
CTGCTCAGCACAAATATTGCCACGTCACCCAGTAATTCCGGTGCGAAAATCTGGTGTAAACAATAGGTTAGTATTTTTATATATTTAAACAGAGTTTTCAGTTGGCAAGCTAAAGTACTAGTACTTAAAATGTAATGCATATGTTGTACGTAGTGAACTTGTTCAGCTTTGTGAGAGTGCTCGTGGAAGGGGAGGATGTTTACGTGGATGTCCCGTGATTCTCTTTTTTTCGAGAACGCGCAGGAGAACTGTGCATCATTGCATTCAGAAGAAGATTAAACGTTTGTTACAACGCGGGCCAACCGGGTGCACGCACACGGATACAAAACTATATTGGTTATACTAAAAACCGAAACGACCGGGTGCATTGTTCTTTGCCATTGGTCATGCAATCTCCGGCGGCTGGTGAGTTCTCGCCTCCGTTGGCCAGTCCAGAGCGGCCGTCTTCTTCGCACCAACCTGAATCCAGAGGCCTCCCTCGTCCATGATCTTACCCGCCAGCGCGCCATGCTGATCTGTGCTCGAGCCGTTAGATCTTCCGAAGGATGTCCCGTGATTCTCGTGCAACATGATAAGATCAAACACGACACAACTGACATAAAACAAATAATCCACATGGATAACAAATCTCGCGCTCACGACGCCGCCACGATCCTACAATCGCGCTCCAAATAAAACCGTCAGAAAAAGGGGTTAATAAATACAGATATCTCGCAGGGTTGGCGGCGCAACATCATCGTCCTCATACGGTCATACCTGCTTCTCCTTCTCTGCTCCGTCCGCGTCACTTTGCCGGCCAGCCAGCACGCGTCTTCATCACGAGACTGTGAGTCCATCTCATTCTAATCTGTTATTCTAAGTAGCCCTCGTGTGATTCCCTTTTCGATCACTTTTTCACGAGTAGTTGCATATATACTGCTTAAATTATTTTATATTTCTGATGGGCCATCGGCATAGACTTACTCTTTTTGGCAGTACGATTATATATGAATAATAGGGCTAAGTACAAAGAGCTATTCTGCCAGATGCATTAGTTCATGTACTGGCTCTAGAGCTGTAATGAACAGCATGGGATTCAAATCTCTCCTGCTTACTGTTCCCAACATGTTGCTGCCTGAAATGCCATCCTGACGATAGATGGAAAAAGTTTCCTGGTCTAAATTTATTAGGCACGCAAGTAAACTTCTATATGCTTTTTTCACTTGTTTTATACAATCTGAGCTATGTATCATGTTCGAATGGTGCAGGGACAATGGACCCCAAGGTTCTGCACGCCAGGTCAGAGGAGGCCAAGAAGGTGAACCTAGCCCATCAAATCAAGAATAGGAGATCGGAAGGTGCTGAAGGGCCAGAATAATATGGACCTTAAGAAGCAGTTACTGCATGCAGAATTGAACAGTAACGCCAACAAAGAGCGTGTAGCAATGGACCGGGCATGGGACCAGAAGCTTAAGCAGGAGCGCGAGAGTTGGGACCAGAAGCTTAAGCTGGAGTGTGCGCGACAGCATAGACCGCATGATACATGTGGAACGTATCTGAATGGACTCTGACAAGATGATGGACCGGGCATGGGACCAGATGCTCCAGCAGACGCGTTGGGCATTTGATAACAAGCTCGTCATAAATGAGTCGAAGGTACTTCTAGGACACTCTACGCTATGCAGATTTAAAGTTTTATGAAGTCAGTCCATCATGGGAGGGGGTTGTGAAATTTCGTTCGACCCAAAAAGTTACAGTGGAGGATGGTTGGGTTTCATGACATTTGTTGAACCTGCCAAAGTCGAGTGGGGCCATATGGTGGAAAATTTGGCACATCATGGATATAAAGGGACCGCGGAAGTGTACTACCTTGATCCTACAAGCGAAGTACAAGATGGGTTGGTCAAGATATTGGGATCTGAACAGGTAGAGCAAATGATGCTGGCGCAAAGGTTATAACAATGTTGAAAGTGACATATATTATGACAGTGACAATAGTGTGTCTCTGCATTCTAGTTTACGGCAAGAACACCCAATTCTATACAACGAGGTTTCCTTGAACTCACAGTGCACCTTGAAGTTAGTCTCACTTCTATCCTTCTTAGCCCCAATATACACCATTAATTCATCTCCATCTAGTACCTCACTGAGAATACAATTGTCGGCGGCATCTATGCTCCATTTGACCTAGTCAAAGACGGTAGGTGTGAACACTTGAGCAGCATCTTTCTCAATATTTGAAGCATCAACCTCTGTGAATGGAACACATTGGAATGCTACAACATCCAACATCGCCTCATTTCTGCGCAACTCGCATAGGCATTGCTCATAGTGTTGTAGCATGTCAAATAATGTCATTTTACAGTCGAGGTGTGTATGAAGTGTAGAGTTTAGGCTCTCACTTCGTTGATTACTCCTCAGACCTAAGAAACATAGTCCCTCCTAATATGCAACACACCATAGGTTCCACATCTGATGCAACCACTCCTCACTTGTAACTTCATTCTTTTCTAGAAACTCTACCCATTTTCTCTCAAGCTCTTCTGTGGAACAACAATCATACAAAAATGTCCTGAATTCTTCCCTAACACCATCATCATGCAAATGACAAACTATGTTCTACTCAATATGCCATATACACAGCCTATGATTAGAATTAGGCCAAACCGCCCTGACCGCCCTCTGCATTGCAAGGTCTCCATTCGTGATCACAGATACCGAGTGCTTCTGTGCGATAACACTAGAACAGGTCCGCAACATCCACTCATATGACTCACTTGTTTCATGAGAATAATTCCAGACCCAAAAAATAACAGTGCTTCTATGGTGATTCAACTCGACAAATGGAACGAAGGGCATATTGTATCAATTGGTTCTGTACGTGCTGTCAAAAACTACAACATCACCAAATTCTTGGTAGTCAAGCCGAGACTGACTGTCGAACCAAAACAATCCATTCATATTACCGTCCCAATCAACCATATACTTGAAGAAAAAATCAGATTCCCTTTCTTGTTGTGCCTTTAGGTGGTGGATGATTGTTTGAGCATCACTGACAGCAATTATCTCCCGCTTATAATGGTAGCAGAGATTATACACATCCCTTCGTGTGCATCTAACAATATCAAATCCACCGATTGCATTTCCAAAATATTCATGATTCTCTGTTTGCGGATGCCACAAATTTCCATCTCTATGATTGAAGCTTTCTACTCGTCCTTTATTCTCCAGTGTGACAAGCAAGCTCTCGTGTGGCCAAAGGGTGGTTGTGTCCATCAATGAAATCCTTAACAAACCACTGCCCTATTTCTTTGTCCAATGCAATCCCTAATCTGGCTGGACACCCAACACGAGTGATATTTCGTGGCTTCCTCTTCTTGCTTTCTTTCTTCATGTGCTTCTCTTCACGGAAACCTTCCCGACTACAGACGAAGTTTCTTAGATGTAGCTCTTGCTTAGTTTTGTTCCACTCAACATAGCTTCTCCGGGCACTAAAACCTTTCTCAAGAGCATAGAAATTATAAAACTTAAATCCGTCATCCTCGCTAACAAACTTCCCCTGCTCACAATTTCATAGTACTCTGACAGTGACTCTTCACTTAAATCGGCCATGTCTTCCTACATATAACACCCAAAGTTTTATGCTTTATGAAGGCATAGAATAGTAAAATTCAGCAAAATAGTTTTGTAATGAATATACTATTTCATATAATTGCTATGCGGATAGAGAAACATGTCATTGTTGAAAATACATAAGTTTTACATATACAATATGAATTGACACAGGATTTGTGATAAGCAACACTATTCAAAAAACTATTATTGTATTAGGCTCCTCATCTCTAAATCAAGCATATGTATAGGTAA
Source organism: Alloteropsis angusta (assembly GCA_037127165.1). Classification (NCBI taxonomy): domain Eukaryota; kingdom Viridiplantae; phylum Streptophyta; class Magnoliopsida; order Poales; family Poaceae; genus Alloteropsis; species Alloteropsis angusta. The sequence goes on along the minus strand of JAZFNS010020002.1, from coordinate 73,438,384 downwards.
CAACTATTGGCTCTATGGTTAAAAAAACATGTAAACACTACAATTTCATACAGTTACACCATCCATATAAAGATAAAAACTAGCAGTACCCAACATATTCTTAGTGGTCATCTCCTATACTTTTTCCCTCTGTGCCTATAATCTTCCATATCTTTTGGGTACGCCACAACACTCCATTTCATAGAACTGAACTATCACATCATAAAATTCAGGGCATGTTTGGAACGCAGGAATTTCATAGGAATCGCGCAGAAATTTCACAGGAAACAGTTCAATTTCACAGGAAAGACGCAGAAACAGAGAAAAAAATCTCGCATTCCAAACAGAACCTCAACTATAGCTAAGAATCCTTATTCCAAGAAGGATACAGTACAATCATTCAGGAAAACTCGAAGTCTGTCCATAAATATCTTCATTATTAACTACTTAGGCTGGGGGTATTTTTCTTTTTCAAAATCATTCTGACTAGCTTTGATTTCCTATCATATGTGTAAACATAATTGTACACTAAAGTATACTAACAGGCGTGGCAGTCAGCAAGATGAACGTCATGTGCAAGATACAAAGGGGAAAACGGGAACACAAGATGGGATATACAGAGACCAAAAATGGCGGGGACGAGGGATTTCAGGGTACCAGGGGAGCCGCCACGGAGAAGATTGACGGCGCTAAAGATTGGGCAGCAGCAACGATGGATTCTGGACGAACCGGGGTAGTCGCCGTGGAGAAGAAGATTGGCGGTCGCCGCCGATGAAGATCCTGCAGAGGGAGATGGAGGCGGGGGTTGCACGGCGTCGAGGAATAAGGGGGAGGCGGAGGCGGGGGCTGCACGGCGTCGATGAATCCGGGGGCAGGCGGAGGCGGGGGCTGCACGGCATCGACGAATCCGGGGGCAAGCGGAGGCGATGTGCCGGCAGTTCGTCGCCCGCGTGCGACAGCTCCTTCGGGAGGGCGGCAGCTGCCTTTCTTTGCCTGGCTGCGTTAGAGCAAGGATAAAAATATAGCATGCTGCTGGCTGTATGGATCTTTGCATCTTATCTCTTAGCCTATTCATATAGTGGTTAAGCCTTAACCATTAATGCATGGCCCACCAGTCACTCTCACAGACTTTCTTGGTTCTTGTGGCTGAGCGGGCTGTAAACTTATAACGCGCTCCCCTTCTCTCTCCTCTTCTCTTTTCTCTACCTCACCATTCAACCCACTCACAGTCCCTTACTATACTTGCTCTTATGCGGCTTCGTTCATTTGCAAAAGGAGCCGGCCCAACTTTGGCTCGATATCAAGCCAGGCTCACCAGAAGCTACGTAGCTGATTAAGTGCAGAATGATACCGTATTACTATGATACCCTGCCTCAGACCTCCTGGTACCTCTGAGTTCCTTTTCAACCACCGTACTAGATCTCAGCGTATATTTAAACGTATAGCAAAAACTATGTTTAGAGAAAAGCAAAAACGAGATACTATTCGGAATAGATGGAGTACTACTTCTATACTACTCCCTTCGTTTCAAATTATAAGTCGTTCTATGGAAAGTCAAACTATTTAAAGTTTGACCAAAATTATAGAGAGAACCTCGCAGATCTATTGCATCGAATAAATTTACTATGAAAATATATGTTATCAGTATTCTAATGATATTTATTTAGTATGATAAATGTTTGTACTTTAGTGTAAAAGCTTGGTCAAACTTGAGATGGTTTGACTTTCCAAAATCTTGGAATGACTTATAATTTGGAACGGAGAAAATAAATTTTATGTATTTAGACTTTTCTAGATACATACTCACTCCGTTCTAAATTGCAAGTCATTCCAAGAATCTTGGAGAGTCAAACTATTTTAAGTTTGACCAAAATTATAGAGATAGCCACGNTGTATCGAACAAATTTACTATGAAAATATATGTTACCAAGAACCTAATGATACTTATTTGGTATGGTAAATGTTTGTACTTTGGTGTAGAAATTTGATCAAACTTGAAATGGTTTGACTTTCTAAGAATCTTGAAATGACTTACAATTTGGAACGGAGAGAGTAGCTTTCACTGTGCAATAAGCCCATATATCTATATACGTAGTAAAAAGTTTATGTTAAAAAAACAAAAACGACACATAACTTGAAATGGAGGTAGTGTTTCGCAACATCATGGAATCTGAAGTCCTGTACAGTGTAGCGTTTGATAGTGTGCAATGGGCATTGCTACAACCAGGAGTCCGACCTTCGTGTGGGTGTGTCAAAGGATAAACCTACAACGACTAAATGGTACACTGCTACAGCCAGATGAACGCTAAAAGCTGCACCCCACGGTCGACAGCAGTTGATGGGCAACGAAATTGTCGAGTAATACGACTCGCCATTTCGCCAAGGTCCATAATACTTCGGTAGAGAGGCACCGTGCTGATATTTGTGGCAGTCTGGCAGAGGAAGTGCGCAGCAAACCACACGGACTACAAGGCCACATTGTGCTGCTGGAGCCATTCCTGTATGGCGGAACGAAGCGCGCGATTGGGAATGAGCTCGTCGTGTTCAAGTCGCATGTTGGTCATCGGAGACGTGTCATGGCCACTGTCCAGCCAGCTCCTGATGGCCACCTCTTCGTAGGTGAATCCATCAGCTGCGATATGTGGATCATTCATGACATCCTGAAAATTTGTCCACAAGGAATGGTTAGTCATCAGATACATTTGTTCACGAACTGGTAAAAATCAGATGGCAGTGCAAAAGAAGCTGTATACTATTATACCCACCTGAGATATAGGGCAAATGAAATATGAGGGTGTGCAAATTTCGTCTGACGTTGGTCTAGAAGATGAGGCTGAAGATAAAGCTGCATCATCCTTCATCGCCTCAACCACTCCCCACACCTCGCTTGAAAGATCAGGACGGCACCTTCGGCTCACCTCCATGCAACTGATAGCAAGGTATGCTAACTGCTGGACGTGCACATCAGGCCACTCTCCTGCTAAGGTATCAACTACTGATTTCAGATTGCCTTTCTGTATTGCATCCTCCACAATCTTCTTTATACCGTCAGGAGGCTTCCCTGTCAAAAGGCGTAAGATCACAATCCCAAAAGAATAGACATCGGACTGACATGTCAGCTCTCCGGTGGCAAAAAATTCTGGGTCCATGTACTGAAAAGTTCCCATAGGATGCATGGTGTGATACATGACGGTGTTGTTGTTGCTGGACTGGATCAGGTGGCGAGAGATACCAAAGTCACTAAGCTTACTGACTAAATTAACATCAAGAAGGATATTGGCAGGCTTCAGATCTCCATGAACAACGGGGTGTGGTTTATTCTTGTGCAGAAAGGTCAATGCTGAACAAATCTCAGCAATAATTCTTATGCGAGTTTGCCACGGTAGATTGCGCCTCTTTTCTGAAGACACAAGATAATCTTCAAGGCTTCCATTTGGTAAGAACTCATATACAAGTGTTGATGACTCCGAGCAGGCTCCTAACAGAGTTACAAGGTGAGGGTGCCTCACTCTACTCAGGATGGCAACCTGCAGAAGTAAACCCAAAACAAGCCATTAGCTTTCAATTCATGGGTTAAATGTCCTTTCAAAGTACACTTTTCCTGTTTTAGTTTCAGTTATGAGCTTGAAAGGAGTTAGAGATAATGCCCCTTTTTTAAGTTTGACGAAGACAAATTAGATTTCAGAATGAGTCAAGTTGGACTACCTCTTGCTCAAACTGTGACTGTCCCTGTAAACTATCACACTTCAACACCTTTATTGCAACTGTATTGTTCCGGAGGATACCTCTGTACACACATCCAAACCCACCTTCTCCAATCTTAAGTGAATTGCTGAAATTTTCAGTAGCACACTCCAGTTCATATGATGAAAACTCACAGTGCATTGATGTAACCAAAACTGAAAGCATCTGGCCTCTTTTCTGACGTAACTCTTGAACTTCACGGACAGCGTGGTTCCTCTCGTGTAGCAAGTGATCATGCTCTGATAGAAGCCGTTCATATTGTCCTCTCAATTCAGAGAGCTGACATTGTACTTGTTCATTGGTGTTCTGAAGTTTCTCCATAACCTCACCGTGTTGGTTTTTAAGTCGTTCCAACTCTTGCTGTACCCCTGAAAGATGTTCCTCCATTGTTCTAGCCTGCAACACAAAAAGACCTAACCATTTTAATTGATAACATTGATAAGGATAGCTTATGGCTTCAGTTTCAGTAAGATAATAGCCCGCAAACTTTGTTAATGGATAACCTTCTAATGTCCTGGATTCCTTGGATAAAAAACAAATGACAAAGAACATGTTCATAAGACTGACATGGCAATTCAACAGAAAATAAAATGCTCTGTTGCAAGCTTGCCCATTGCTTGGAGCAGCAGCACCGTACGAGGATATCTTTGATCTGTAGTTCTGTACTCTACTTGATAATACTCTTAGGAAAATAAATGAATGTATGATGATATTTGACCTCCAATGCAAACATTTTTGGCATAAAAACCAAATAAGATGATAATATTTTCGAGTGAATCATAGTACTAAATATACCATTCGTTCAGATTCGATACGCCTCACGCGCTCGTCAGAAGCTTCCTTCTTGAGTATAGCAGCTCGTTCCATTGCTTTCTGAAATTTAGACAAATCATTTTCTGTTTGGAAATTTCCCTGAAAGGACCATTAAAAGAGTATCATCTGGGAAGATGCAATTTAATTGGAAATACATCCTTCCTAAAAATAACTTTTGCTTTCAATTGTTAACAAGTCCATAGTGACTGTACTATTCAGATTCCCCTTTGGCTCTTTAGTGACCTACTTGAGCTTAGGTGTGGAGGAGTTGTGCCTCAAAATGACATTAACATGGAACATTATATATGTAACTACCAACTGCACAAGACTTGAGTTCAAGCAGATCAGAAACAGAGAAATAGCAGAAAAATATGGGGTGAGGGTGGGGGTCGGGTGTGAAAAGGCAAGTGATTTATGGCAGATGTTTGTTTATTTTTCCTCAATTTATTAGTCTCTAGTTTGCCACCACCTGTTTAATATTTAAGTGCTATTTCTTAATGTGGGCCTTGCTAATCAAGGTAAGGTTTCTGTGTTACAATAAGGATTACCGGCCACAGTAAACCACATAAGCAAGATATGTGATTAGCAAGAACAGGCCGAAAAAGACAAGAGACCATGGAATACTATTTTGAAGAAAGGAGCTAGACTTACAGACATCTCTTTCAAGTCCTCAAGCTCAACATCACCCCCATTAGCCCTCTTAATGCATGCTGCACATCTAATTCAATCAAAGGCAATGTCAATTCAAACGTCAGGTCATGCCTCAAGAAGACTAGAAGAGAACTGGAAAGCTACCTTCTTAAGCCATCAAGAAACTCCATTTTATTTGGGTCATGCTTCAAACCCTCTAGGTAAGTTGCCAGAGCATTTTCATAATCTCCCATTAGGAACTGAGCTTTAGCTTTACGCACATAGCCCTTTAGAAAAGTCGGATCCAGTTCAACACATTTCTCTGCATCCTCGAGACCCTGAGGGAAATCTCCCAGATAGATGTGGCATTGAGCTCTGTTGCTAAACGCCTGAAAGATCAGTCATAAATTATAAAGCGAATTGCTGCAACCGAGAGTGGCAAAGAAAAAGGGCCAGCTCCAGAACTCGTCTTTACTGCAAACAAAGCATGCCAAAAATATGATGATGTTTTACCAATGAAAATTTAATTAGCAGAAATTTCTCTAATCTCAGAAGAGGTGCTACTGTACTTAGGATCAGGAGTTGCCTTTATTTGAAAAGAAACAAAAATCAGAAGAACTTGAAAAGAAAAAAAAGAATCAGCAGAATAACCAGTATGCTTACTCTTGGATCCTTTGGGTTCATTTTCATAGCTCGAGTGTAGTGCATTGCTGCTTCATGGTACTTGTTCTGCTTGAAAAATTCATTGCCTGCAGCAGGCATTTTACACACTAAGCAGCAGTTTTATACCACAGTTGCATAACTATGTAGGAATTGGTATATGATGCTTAAAAACACAGATCACTAGGAGTGTGCTCTATCCTTCTCACGTGGGAGCCCCAGAGTATACCTTGCAAATTTCTAAGCCTAAATAGAACAGTCTAACAGCATTTTATTTTACTGTCACCCCAAAATGTGTGCCACATTTGTGATTGGTAAACGAATGCAGTCCACTAGCATTGCCTAATTTCACATTTACCTACTCAGCAAGGACATAATCTAGCACAACCACTCAAACCTTTCTCGCGGTCGTGGTCTGCGGCCTGCTGATCCAGTCGCTCCTGCTCCTCAACTTCCTTCCTCTTGCTCTCCGCCTTGCCAAGCTTGTCGAGTGTCTCCTCGCAGTAGTGCTCCGCCAGCGACTGCTCCAGAGCCCTGATCGCCGGCGCGTAGTCCCCGGCGCAGCCCACGAGCTCGAGCAGCGCCGCCGCCTTCCGCGACAGCGCCTTCGCGATCAGCTTGTTGTCCGCGCCGAGCTCCCTGCCGCGCTTCACCGCGTCGTCGCAGTCCCTCACGCACTCGCTGT
>JAZFNS010020002.1:72851030-72861573 GCA_037127165.1 Alloteropsis angusta | reverse complement strand
TGGATCAAGACCCTAAATACTAAAATGGGAGCCAATTTAGGGTGTCCCACTGGAGTTGCTCTAAAGGTCAGCACAGCGAGATCAGATCCCAAATGCCCCCACTAATCCCCATGGCCATGGGCTCAGTTAAACAAAACGGAAACGCAAAGCAGGGGGCTCTTCGCAATTCCCACCACCACCATCACCACCGCCCGCCCCCAGATCCGCCCGGCCGTCGTCGTCGCCCTCCTCCTCCGCCCCCGCGGCGGCGAGATCCCCCGCCGCCCCGCCCTGGACTCCGTCGGGAAGATCGTCGAGGACTTCGCCATGGACCTCGCCATCAACCCCTTCTCCTCCGGCACCCGCCTCCGGTGAGTCGTCCTCTCCCACACCGCACCCTCCCTCGGATCTGCTCGTGGCGTGACCGGGCGGGCGTGGGCGTTGTTTGTTTCTGGCAGGGACATGATACGCGCGATACGCGCGTGCAAGACGGCTGCGGAGGAGCGCGCGGTGGTGCGGCGGGAGTGCGCGGCGATACGGGCCGCCATCAGCGAGGGCGACCATGACTACCGGCACCGGAACATGGCCAAGCTCATGTTCATCCACATGCTCGGCTACCCGACCCACTTCGGCCAGATGGAGTGCCTCAAGCTCATCGCGGCCGCGGGATTCCCCGAGAAGCGCATCGGCTACCTCGGACTCATGCTGCTTCTCGACGAGAGGCAGGAGGTCCTTATGCTCGTCACCAACTCCCTCAAGCAGTATCCGCCCTGCCTACGCCTACCATTTGTGTTTGCTGATGCTGTTGTGCTTTTTTTCTGATTTATATGCTGATACTAGAGCATTTGTTACTACTTAACGTGGGCAGAGATCTTAACCACTCCAACCAGTTCATTGTGGGGCTTGCACTCTGCGCCCTTGGCAACATATGTTCTGCTGAAATGGCGCGCGATCTGGCGCCTGAAGTCGAGAGGCTGTTGCAAAATAGGGATCCTAATACGAAGAAGAAGGTAGTCATTTTGATATGATAGTTCAACCCCTAGTGAAGTCTGTCTGAGCACTTTAACAATTTTACCAGGATTGTAGTGTAACTCTGCTTCTAGTTCTATTTATGAAAAGATTTAGCTATTTAAATGCTTAAAGGACCAGAATAATCATATGAAAAGAGTTACTAGATGCTTCAAGGACCAGAATGATCATTTGCTGTTTCACTATTTAGCTGATAAAACTGCCAAGACTACCTTTTAGAGTTAAGTGATAAAGTGAGAGTGCTGGAAATTCATGAACATTTAGATAATAAATATTAGATTCAATAAATTTGTCAGTGAACAATCCATATTTTCTTTTATGGTGTTCTTGCCGTTGTTATCTCATAGCTTACACCCTGAGCATTTTCCCAGCTCAGCATTTTCATCCTTGACCAGTACTTATCCCTTTTTGTTAGCTTGTGAAATGTGTGTTATGGAGAAATCTTGTTGATTTTCTAGCTCTTGCTGTTTTGTAGGCCGCCTTATGCTCTATAAGGATCGTTCGAAAAGTTCCAGACTTGGCAGAAAATTTCATGGGTGCTGCTGCGTCATTACTGAAGGACAAACATCATGGGGTTCTGATATCTGCTGTTCAGCTTTGCACAGAACTTTGTAAGGCCAGTACCGAAGCATTGGAGTATTTGAGGAAGGTACAGTGCATGACACGAGCGATTTGTTTTTTTTCACTGGAGAACTATCTTCACAAAAAATGTTTGGAGTCTCAAAGTCAGATAGAAACAACTATTTATTTTCTATTGCTCATTTTTGTAAGATGACTGGGATCAACCATTCTTGTTTTCATTTACACCAATGAAAGAGAAAGTATTAAAAAGAGTATTGAGTTATATTCTCACTTTCTGAATTCTTAGTCTAAATTGATCCCTTACGTTTAGAAACCTGGCATGATCTTTTAGACTTTTAGTTTATGAGAGCGCCCTGTCACCAGAAAGAAATATATCAAATGTTTTAGCTATTTAACATCAACTTACGTATATAGAAATGCCAACTAAATTCAACAGTCAGGCAATAAAGGTATACAAAAATGCAATGAAGTAACAAACAACAATAAAAGTTGGAAAACATCATTAAAAATTTATGGCACACTCCCAGCCATAACATGCCACACCTAATCTACAGTATCGCCGCACCTGCAGTGCTGAAAATTGGCACCATGCTCGTGGCGGGATAAACAACGTGAAAAAACGTGGTAGCCCCACCTATCTAACCAACCATGAAGCGCCAAATTTTGTGACGTCACCACGTATAGTTACGTTGTGAACCAAGGTTGGAAACCAAGAACTATAGTTAGACAAGTAGATGGTAAATCCACACAGTGTTAGTATTGCTAGAATATTTGGCACGCTTTGGTGGTTGATTTTCAAAAATTCGTAGGGTTTATTGTGACAATTCGTGAAAACAATGGCCGAAACGTAGTGTGGGTTGATGTTCAAAAAACAAAGCTTTATTTGTAACAAGCGGAGTGGAGTGCGGCTTGTTTTTTGAAAAATAGAAGACTTTATTTGCAAATAGCAAAGTGTAGTGCGGGTTAATTTTTTTACAAAATAGAAGAGCCTTCTGCAAAAAAGGCCAAGGGGCACGTGGCTGTTTGCCTAGAGATGCAGGGGGTGGCGAGGCTTGTGGTTTGAGGAAACACGAGCTCTGTTTGATCTCACTGATGTGTCTGTTGTCTTAACACACACACTAAATTGTAAATAGGTTATTTGATGTAGTTCTCCTTTTACCACCTACGAAACGTAAGATGCTTTTGATCAGTCATTCATCTTGCCTCAATAGATTATATATTCTGAGTTACTCCAGACACTGATCCCTAGGTAATCACTGTAGCATTTTGGTCAATGCCATTTGTTAGTTTTCTGTTATGTATCTCAAAAGGCCTGTGAGCTAACATCATTAGAAGCGTTAGGAAGCGATGCAGTGCACTGAAAGCGTTTTTTTTCTTCTGTTCTGCCTCATAGAGGATTTTTTCGACATTGTGGTTGGATGATACCATGTAGATCATTGTGAACTTGTATTTTCATTTGTGGCAAAATATTCTGACCAAGCCTTCTTGTTACAGAACTGCCTTGAAGGTTTGGTCCGAATACTGAGAGACGTGTCCAACAGTTCATATGCTCCTGAATACGATGTTGCTGGTATTACAGATCCCTTCTTACATATCCGAGTGCTTAAACTCATGCGAATACTGGGTCAAGGAGATGCAGATTGCAGTGAGTATATTAATGATATTCTTGCTCAGGTGATTTCTTCATCTTTCGTTTTATACTTGTTGAGCTACCAGGGCCATTTTTTGGAATAATCACCACAACTCATGTATTACAATATTATACATCAATAACAATAGGAAGTCCTTGTGGTACAACTACCCTCAGTAATCTGTAATTTGTTAATTTTGAAGTGATGCTGTTTCATCTAGATCTTGCTCTGAAAGCCGTGTGGATGGTCTTTCCCCCACTGGTTGTGTTTTTTGCTCATTGAGTTACTGCTGTTGCGTGTTAAATAAAGAAAGTTGTGTCATATGAATGTTGAGTATGATTGTTTTGTACACTTTCTTGGTTATCTTTGCACTTGGCATTCCCTGTATCTTTGTGAGGATAATAAATACTTGAATTTGTTTTCCAGGTTGCAACGAAAACAGAGTCAAATAAGAATGCTGGAAATGCTATTTTATATGAATGCGTTGAGACCATAATGGGCATTGAAGCTACTAGTGGTTTACGCGTGTTGGCAATCAATATTTTGGGTAGATTTTTGTCCAACCGNTGATAATAACATAAGGTAAATTTACTCTTGTTTTCAGCTGGCTGATATGGTGAACTNTTTTTTTTTTAACATCGGCCAAAATGGTGAAAATGGTTATTTGTTTATTTATTTATATATTGTGGTTTGATGGGTATGCTATTTGGTCTTGACTTGTTCCTGTAGAATACAAGTGTATTATAAGGCCTTAATGATTGCAGAGCTATTCTTTTGACAGCAAGAATGGATGGGACACATGACTGATATTTAACTACTAAACTCTTACTGCAAATACCGCCTTTTCAGATATGTTGCGCTGAACATGCTTATGAAGGCCATTGCCGTAGACACACAAGCAGTGCAGAGGCACAGGGCAACGATTTTAGAGTGTGTCAAGGTAACCAAGTACAATTTGCGAGATTAATGTGATGCATCTGTTCCTTTAGCCGTTTTGTCTACATGCAAAGTAAAACATGCTCATCATGTACAAACTGGAACACTATTTTCTTGTGAATATTTTCTGAGATAAGGATTCATTCATTTCTGCATATCTTTGAGAAGACATTTCTGTAATGTTTTTTATAGTTTAATGTCTGTCCTTGGATTATGTGCATAACAAGATAAAATATACTAGCCATTTGATCCATGTATAAATCATTGTTATATTTTCATCCATACTTGAAATAATCCTCAACGTGCTTTTTATTTATTGGACTTGTTTATGGATTTGTGCAATTGACCTGTCACTTCCTACTGGACTCCTAGTCTGCATTTGTACTTAAATATATTCAATCACATTGGAACTGTCAGGATGCAGATGTCTCCATTCGCAAAAGGGCCCTGGAACTTGTTTACCTTCTTGTCAATGATACAAATGTAAAACCTTTGACTAAGGAGCTTGTGGATTACCTTGAAGTGAGTGATCAAGATTTCAAGGAAGACCTGAGTGCCAAGATATGCTCAATAGTTGAAAAGTAAGTTGTTAATTCTGGATCCAGCATTTATCCTTGTGCAATTGTGTTCTCTAGGTGCATTTGGAAGAAGAAAAAAAAATCTGATGTGCATGTTCCTTGTTGCTCAAATGGTTACAGTATATCCACTGATGTTAGATGTATATTGAAATATAATCGAAGGACTCCAGTGCAATGTCTTTGTTGTCTCCTTGATGGAGGGAAGTGAATGGAATAAGGGAACATCATTCTTAACGAGTGAACAGTTGATTTCATTTGAATAGTAGTCTTTAAGCATGGTTATTTCAACATAATATCATTATATAAGCCTAATTTTCTGGATGCTATAACCCATCAAGATATGTGATACGTTACATACATACACACATCATTTTCAGTGTGCTTTCTTTTGCCTTATGCTAGTTGACAGGCTATAGTGTCGATGTTTTAGTTTCCTTCCCATATAACTTGCAGCACTATGCTATCTTTTGCTGCATTTTCTGATGAAATTCCTCTTGAGTTTTGACACTACATGTGTTTAATTATTTTTATGCATAACTGTGCTTGATGAGTTGTTTAAATTTGTGTGGGTATTGGTTTANATTTTATGGAATATCTTGTTCGCTTCTTATGTGTTTATGGGAAATTAATGTTTTGTCNTTTTTTTTGTTAGGTTTTCCCAGGACAAGCTATGGTACTTAGACCAGATGTTCAGAGTTTTATCGCTGGTACGCGGAGCAGTTCAGTTATTAGCGCTTTCTGGATCTTTCCTTTTTCTTTTGCTTGGCATTAATTCCACATACAATTTCCTTTCCATTATTACTGGTGTGTTCAGTAAAATAACCTTGATGTTTTCTAGCCAAAGTTCTCAATCCAGAGTGTTAGAATTGCGATTCATGCAGTGTTGGTGACGTTTATTATTAAATCCTTGTGTCTCCAATGCCTTCCAGAAGCAATAACTCCACCTGTGAGAGGACTCCAGACCGACTCAATAAACCAGAATGCCAATCATTAAATAAATTATCATATTTAATCTTGCATGCACCTTTGTTACTATATGTTTCCTTTCAGCTAATCAAACCAATGAGTCTGAAAATTCATGGGCATGAATTTCTGTTGCACTGGTAAGATCCAAATTGATGTTTTATTTTTTTATATCCACAGGCTGGAAATTGTGTAAAGGATGACGTATGGCATGCTCTTATAGTTCTAATGAGTAATGCGTCTGAACTTCAAGGGTATTCAGTCAGGTCATTACACAAGGCATTGCTAGCATTCGGGGATCAGGTATGGAGAAATACTTAGTATTCTTTGTAAAGTATACTATTGGATTATCTATCTAATGTACATATATTTCCTCTATGTTGTTATGTTTAGGAAAGTTTAGTTAGGGTGGCTGTTTGGTGCATCGGTGAATACGGAGAAATGCTAGTCAACAATATTAGTATGTTGGACATTGAGGAACCCATCACGGTGAGTTCTAAGTCCTTGGTAGCCATCTGTATTTGGTGATACAGTTTCTACCGAGGAGCCACTGCACTGATAATCCCATTTAGTATCATTACATATCTTGTTACTTTCTTCATTGTGTTCAAACTGTTTCAAAGTCGGTGGATGTATGAAGTCGATAACTCCAGGATGAAGTAAAATCTTCTCACACTATCCTCCCATGGGATCCTGAAAGTACTTATGTTAGCTGTCATCAGGATAAGTTACATGAATTTGTTTACTCACATGGCTGCATCTATGGTTGATTGCAGAATTAGAATTTTTCCTTCATGGAGTTTATAGCTCTAGCCTCTTCCACTTGTTGCCCTTTCTGTTTATGTATTTTATTTCGGAACATTGTTCCTCAAATTTTTCTAGTGTTATACAGTGTGACCAATTTCTGATTTCAGGTAACAGAATCTGATGCTGTGGATGCCGTAGAGGTCGCTCTTAAACGCTACTCTGCAGATGTTACTACTAGGGCTATGTGTCTTGTCTCTCTTTTGAAGCTTTCCTCCCGGTTTCCACCAACCTCAGAGTAAGTTATTGTTGATTGTTGAAGTGGACCTTGTGTAATAGATTGTAAAATACATTCTACCGTAGCAGGACAACCTGCCAAATCACTCAAATACTCAGTATCTTGATTCACATGGAGTTTGTTTTAAACTAGCTACATTTAAAGATTTTCATATTCTAATTTTCTTCTCTGTATTTTTGAATGAACCATATGAGCTTTCCAATCATTAAACAAAAAGCAGTAAGTTCTCAAATGTCACAATGTCAGATCAATAGTCCAAAGCTTTGTTAAGTATCGGCTATCGGGGTCTGTAGATCACATAATTTCTTGTGAACTGGTTTCATTGTGAGTATACCAAAGAGCTTATAGCATAACCATCTTCATTTTGCTTTGCGTCTTTAGCTTTACTTACACGCATCAGCTTTGTTTCAAGTCTATGTTTTTTCCCTTATTTTGCATGCCTTGAATCAAGTTCATTTACTTAATATAGCACATTGTAAAGTGATTGTACGATTTCATCATATTTTTTTATGTGTTGCCAGGAGGATAAAAGAAATAGTTGCGCAGAATAAAGGGAATACTGTGCTTGAATTGCAGCAAAGATCTATTGAATTCAGTTCCATTATACAAAGACACCAGTCTATAAAGTGAGTGGCAGATTTTTGCCATTATTGAGGATACTTTTGTATTTCCATTTTTTGAAATAGAATGGCAATCTGGATAATGCTGCTGCATGTGCAGATCATCTTTGCTTGAACGGATGCCTGTATTGGATGAAGCTAATTATTTGGTGAAGAGAGCTGCTTCAACACAGGCGACAATTTCATCAGTAAAATCCACTCCAGCAATCACTACTGGAGGTCAACTTAAGCTACCAAATGGTGTAGCAAAGCCACCAGCAGCTCCTTTAGCTGATTTGCTTGATTTGAGTTCCGATGATACCCCGGTGACTTCTTCAACCCCTACTAGAGCCCCAAATGATTTTCTACAAGACCTTTTGGGCATTGGCTTGATTGATTCATCCCCTGCAGGTCTTAATCTCGGCTGTTTAACATTCATACGTATATTGGTTCTGTTTCTTCTTATTTTGCACAAGCAAAGCATGTCATGCTTTATCACATGTTTATTATCTATGGGCACACAATCCACTCTTGATTTTAATTATGCCAGTAGTGCATGCTTCTGTGCCTTGTAATAGTGGTTGAACCTTGCTGTTCTTGTTTCAGACTGTTTAAAATCATAACAATTCCAATTAGTTTAAGCTCCCGTAAACCGACTGTTATATTGATCCGTTATTTTAATGTTTGTGGTGATATTATTAGTTCCAGTGTTGCTTATGAGTTGTTCTGGTCGATATCTAGGCCCAGCTCCATCTACAAGCACAGACATTCTTATGGATCTTCTATCTATTGGTTCAACTCCTGTACAAAATGGCCCGCCAACATCAAACTTTATCCCTCCCGGCATAGGTAAAATAACGGGATGATAGTATGGACAATTTGTTGTTTGAGTTTTGGTCATTTGTGCTTACTTATCTAACACCTTGCAGCAGAAACTAAACCTGTTCCTGTTACCCCTCAAGTTGTGGATCTTCTTGATGGTTTGTCCTCGAGCACATCTCTTCCTGGTTAGCTCCGGTTACTTGATTATCCGATACAATGGAAAGTTGCAAGCACCCCCTAAAAGTCACTGAGTTTGAATTCCCTTCCATATCAAACTCAAAAGTGACTTCAAAGGGCCGCTTTTGCATTTTCCTACTGATTATGCAACATTCTTGATAATTACAAAATCACCGTTCCTCATTTCTCCTGTCCACCAGGTGAGAATGCAGCTTACCCCACAATCACAGCATTCCAGAGTGCAACCTTGAGGATCACATTCAGCTTCCAAAAGCAGCCTGAGAAACCTCAGGAGACTACAATTAATGCTGCCTTCACAAATTTAACAACTACCACATGCACAGATTTTGTTTTCCTGGCAGCTGTGCCAAAGGTAGTATTCACATCTGACACTTGCTCTCATTCCAGACAATAGATTTTTTTTTAATAAATAGTCAGACCTACAAATCAGTTTGCTTAGTTTATGTTGTGAATGCTGTAATCACTCAAATAATTGTTATTGGATCAAAGTTTGAGCCATCACCAATCCTGGTATTCACCTTTGGTAGCCAATTGCTGTCATCGTTAATATTGGATTAAGTTAGTAAAATTGTCTGTAGAGATTGTTATCAGGTACTTTTTTATATAATTAATGACATTAAAAGTTGTAGTTTTCTGAGCCCAGCTCACTTTTTTTTGTCCAAATCTGCATTCCAGTTCATCCAGTTGCGTTTGGAACCAGCTAGCAGCAGCACTCTTCCTGCAGCCGGAAATGGGTCAGTTACACAAAGCCTCTGTGTCACTAACAACCAGCATGGACAGGTATGCCAAGAGATCCCTCCTTAATTACTCTTAGCCTTGCCCCCCTGCTTTTCTTTGATACTTGAAAGATCCTATATATTACTGATAACTCAGTTTTCACTTGCCCCTATAAATTAAGAACTCAAGTTTATCTGTTGCTCTTCTTTTGATTTGATAGTAAAGTTATATTTCTGCTCTTCAAGTAGAACAAGAATGTTTGTCTTTCCATTCCGATAATCTGATTCTGGATTGTTTGCTTCATAGAAAGCACTTGCGATGCGAATCCGGATGTCTTACAAAGTAAATGGTGAAGACAGGCTAGAACAAGGGCAAATCAGCAACTTTCCTGCTGGGTTGTAGACTTGTAGTTGTGTCACTTGTCTATAATGTTGTGGTTGCTCTTTCAGCGCGCTGCAGGCAAAGGGTTTCTTTTCTTGCTCTTAACCGTTTCTCTCACTTCTGCTTGCCTGTTAGTCAGTTGTGTACACTGCTAGTTGGTTTTGGCCATTCATTCTTGCTTTACATATAGTGTACAGTAGATGGCAGAGATTAATGATGTATCCTCAGTTTTGCCGAAATGTATTCATATGTTGGTGTATATCAGACCTGAGGAGGGTAACCAAAATTTTTGACCCTATCCCCTCATATCAAGCATCAAAGGAATATGTTGTATCATGATTTGCCAAATGTAATTATTTAATTTCTAATCAAACTCATAGTCTTATTATTCATCAGAGTAATTATTTTCTTTTACATGTCCAAAACTTGGCACCTCGTTCTGAGCCAAGGCTATTAATAGATTTTTCTTTCGCCTTGGCACAAAGTTGAGCCTATTAGAATTTGAACACTCCAAAGTTCTACATAGGAAATGCAGACAAGTTTCGTCTGATTCGATGGTCTACACTTTTAACTGGATGTACAGGAAGCATGATGTGCGTGCATTATAGATTAAAGTATCTAACACATGCATTAGCGACTAAATCATCTAACACAAGCACGGATTCAGTACATCGGGCTTTCCGGTTCCTTGCTATATGTGTTTGATTAATAAGCATATGTTGCTGACTTCAGATCGAACAAAGTACCAAATGACGGACACACCATTAACAAAAAAAAACTCTACTGTGAAATGAAACATATTAACATACTATGCACAGAAGAAACCCTACTGTGAAATGACCAAATAGAAAGCGAAAAACGCACAAAAGAAAGACAACAAACTTCATAGAAATTAGCTGGGAAGACACAAAAGCAGATAGCTAGATTTTCACACAATCCTGTTAACCCATGTGAAAAGATTGAAGCTGTCCAACTTCATGCCACTGTAACTCCATCAAAGCTTCTCCAGACGTTCCTTCAGCCTTGTCAGCACCCCTCCATCAAAACTTTGCTCCAGTACTGCATGAAACCAAACACCTTGTGAAC
>JAZFNS010020002.1:72153714-72166684 GCA_037127165.1 Alloteropsis angusta | reverse complement strand
GGTTCCAAAGTCGTTTTTAGACCAAAGTTTAGGACTTTTACACTTTAGGAGTTGAATCCAAACACCCCCTTATTCAATGACAGTAGAGCTTCCTCATTTTCTGTGGAAACTTTTTCTCTTGTCTTTGCCGGTGTCACAAACTCACCATATATATTATAAGGCACAATTTGGAGGTATTGTGTTTTGTTTTATTACTGAACAGATACATGAGAGATAAAATGCTGAGTAATGGTGTCTTGCAGGTAACTTCTACCCTAGTTGGCCATCTGGACTATTCATTTGCAACGGCATGGCACCCAGAAGGGCACACCTTCGCAACAGGGAACCAAGACAAAACTTGCCGTGTCTGGGATTTGCGCAACCTGTCGACCTCCCTTGCGGTCCTTCGGGGCAATATCGGTGCCATCCGGTGCATCCGCTACTCATCTGATGGGAGGTTCCTCGTGTTCTCGGAGCCTGCCGACTTCGTGCACGTGTACAGCGCTGCCGCGGACTACAAGAAGCGGCAGGAGATCGATTTCTTCGGCGAGGTGTCTGGGATCACGCTCAGCCCCGACGACGAGTCCCTGTTTGTGGGGGTGTGCGACCGCGTCTACGCCAGCTTGATGCAGTACAGGATGGTCCATACGTTCGATTATCTTGACTCGTACGTGTGAAGAATGGAGCTTGGTGTTCTCTGTTGGGTGGTGGCTGAAGGTCAGTGGGTCACCGCTCTCGGTGACTGTTCTGGTGCGCGGTCTAGGGAATGTATCTGCCTGTTCTTGTGCACTAGTCCATGGTGTGCCGCCAGTTGAGACTCTGGGCGAGTCTGCCGTGTAAATAGTTTAGCAGTCAAGCATAAATGACTGGTACTGCCCGAACATATGAGCAGAGTAATGTACGATGGCGCAGTTAGTTTCAGACTCAGAATCCGAGAATAGGGCTCAACCAGTCCTAAGGCTTGCTTTTACTGTGGAACGCATGAATTTGTTTTGAAATGTGTAGGAATTTGTTGTTTTTGTGTTCTCGCATCAATGCATGGTTACTGTAAGAAGTTAACAGGGCATAGCTGCATGAAATTTTGGGAACATGATGGTGTCATACGTTGTGTTTTCCATGGAGCTTATCCAAGTGTCAACAGAGCGGCAAACGAGGAATTCCGTTTGTAGGGTCTGACTGGAGCGAGAGGAGTTGATTACCTTCTCGGTTCTCGCTCCAGGGCCGATGGAGTAAAGGTTGATTGGTAGAGGTCGGATTTGGTTATATATATAGGTTAAAAGATGATTATCTTGTACGGTAGTGGTTTGTACATTATCTACAACTTTTAATTTGGCCGATCATTGTTTACAAACGGAATTTGGAGAAAAATGGAACCAAAGTCCGACCAATACCCCGCGACTGAACCGAATCGATTGAACTCGATTCAGTTTCTCGCTTCTATATACATGCATTTCGCCTCAGATTAGTAATCCTGCGCGTGGCAATTAATTCTTTTGCCTCAGATTAGTAATCCTGCACGTAGCAATTAAGTCTTTTGCCTCAGATTACAAATTTTTGGGCCATGCATACGACGTAGAAACAGACGGAAGACAGATCTATGGACTATATATGAGACTGAGGAATAAACCATGACTTTGACACTAGTAGGACAACTTGACTCACGGACACAACGAGGCAGTGCGATCAAAGTCGCCTACCGTCAAAAGAATAAAGTAGTCAATCCCCATGACTCCAATAAGGAGCGGAGTTACATTGTAGTTGTACTCAGCGGGGTGGTAGGATAAAAGAAAAATCAAAACAAGTTATCACTCCTAATTCCATTTATTTGGCTTGAAAATTATTATCTATCGAAGCCTCCCTTTTTCCAAGCATATGCCAAGGTTGCCAAGCCAATGCAATTCGCGGTAAAAAGACACGCTGTGTTAAATTTTGTCAGCCTCTAGGTAGCTCTATTGTACTGTTCCAATTGAAGCCATGCTGTTTTTAGCAGCTCAGCCCATACTTCGTCAGTTTCATAAGTGTTCTTAGACCTGGTATGCTTTGCAATTGTCTCCATCACCTTTGTCATCCGTGGTTCAAACTGGAAAAAAATAACAAAAAAATTCGTACAATGTAAGCAACGTAGGTCGACTACAAGTAAGCAACGCGTGCGCGGGTGTGTGTGAAGTTTTGAATAGGTCAGATAGGTGAACCTAAGATACGCCGCATATGGTCCGAGTCTCTGAGAGGTCGCCGCCGGTGGAACATCTGCAGCCCTTATATGAGGCCGGAGTAGAACGCAGCACCACCGCACTGGACATTGTTGACCGTGCAGAAACACAAAGCGAAGGTCGTACCTAAAGTAGCGAGATGTGCTATTGTGCTAGAGCAGCTAAAAACAACCAGCCTAGACCTAGACGCAGCAAGAGCACAGGGAAAAACATAACAATGTTTTGTACGTGGTACGTGTTTGATGCTCCTGACTCCTGAGGGACAAATTCTGTCAAACGTATTTTGACATCAAACCAATTGGAGACCAAAATTTTGGCTTCCACATTTTAACCTAAATTTTGAAAACTTTTACCCAGACTTTAGCAAAAAAATTTAGCATGCCAAAAATTTAACATGTCCTATTAATTTTAATAGGACACATTTTTTTACCTCCAACCGATCAGCGGTTATTTCCAAGTTACGTGGAGAGGGGACGACTCTTGTTCCGGCACGGACTTGGGGACCTACGCCGGGTTTGGGCTCACGGCGAGGAAAAAAAAATCTCACCCACTCGGCAGTGCAGCCGCAGCAAAGCTTCCCCCGATTCCGAGCTCGCCAATGGCCGCCGGGCCGGTGGCTGCGCCCTCCTCCATCGCGGTCCCCTCCACGCGCCGTCACCGGGCGCTCCCGCCGGCCGCCTCGGGGGCCCGCGAGCCGCCTCGCCGCTCGTGGGGAGCGGCCGGCGCGGAGGAGAGGGCGCAGCGCGGGAAGGAGGCGGAGGTGGGTGGCGAGGAGGCGGAGAGGCGGCGGAAGGAGGAGGTGAACCGGAAGATCGCGTCCCGGAAGGCGCTCTCCGTCATCCTCCGGCGCGAGGCCACCAAGGCCGTCCTCGACAAGCGCAGGCCCGGCAAGGGCACCCGCCGCCTCCTCCCCCGCACTGTCCTCGAGGCGCTCCACGACCGCGTCGCCGCCCTCCGCTGGGACTCCGCCCTCAAGGTCCTGCCGCCTTGGAGACCCCCAAAACACCTCTTCCATTGCAGCTGCAGTTGCGGCACACCTTTTCTGAATAGAAATGATGCTTAATCACGCCGCACTAATTGCCGCGCAGGTGTTCGAGCTATTGCGAGACCAGGTGTGGTACAGGCCTCACATCGGCATATACATCAAGCTCATCACCATGCTCGGCAAGTGCAAGCAGCCGGAGAAGGCGCACGAGCTGTTCCAGGCGATGATCGACGAGGGCTGCGCGCCCAACCTCGAGTCCTACACGGCACTCGTCTCCGCGTACAGCAGGAGCGGCCGCTTCCGTGAGGCGTTTGACCTTCTTGATCGGATGAAGGATACACCGGGTTGCCAGCCTGATGTGCAGACGTACTCGATTCTCATCAAATCCTGCTTGCACGCCTATGATTTTGAGAAAGTGAAGAGTTTGCTGGCGGATATGGCGCATGCGGGTATCCGCCCCAACACGGTCACGTATAATACATTGATTGATGCTTATGGGAAAGCAGGAAAGTAAGTGCAGCAACACCCACACTTTTCAAACATGTAACAGGCTAGTTCTTACATTTCCTGATAAATGCATCCTGGAAGTGTTATGAGTCTTCTTAAGAATGTAGAGTACTAAGTTTTCTTAAATTATGGTTTAGTGAAGAATTTTTCCCCATAGCTGAAACGAGAATTTGGAGCTGTTTGTCACTCATTGAATCCTGTAGTCATCCAAATCTTCGGATATCCCTGAATTCAGTTCCATGAAATTAGTTAAGCCAAAGCTGCTTTGTTTTCAGGTTTCCTGAGATGGAATCAACTCTTCTGAAGATGTTGTCACAAAATTGCAAGCCTGACGTATGGACTATGAATTCTACTCTAAGAGCTTTTGGTAGTAGTGGTCAGATTGAAACTATGGAAAGCTGCTATGAGAAGTTCCAGGCCTCAGGTATCTCCCCAAACATTAAGACCTACAATATTTTGCTCGACTCCTATGGTAAAGCTAAAATGTATGAGAAGATGGGAGCTGTGATGGAGTACATGCAGAAGTATTACTACTCCTGGACAATAGTCACATACAACGTAGTTATTGATGCATTTGGAAGGGCAGGAGACCTTCAACAGATGGAATATATATTTAGACTAATGAAATCTGAGCGTATAAAACCCAATTGTGTTACACTCTGTTCATTGGTTAGAGCATATGGAAGGGCTGAGGAAGTCAAGAAAATAAACACAGTGCTGAGGATCATCGAGAATTCAGACATAACATTGGATATTGTATTCTTCAACTGTTTGGTGGATGCATATGGGAGGGTGGGTTGCTTGGCAGAGATGTGGGATGTTCTTGATTTAATGAAGGAACATCGATGCAAACCAGACAAGGTAACTTGCACTACGATGATCAAATGGTTTCTTATCAAAGGGATTGATGATCATCGTGTTCAGTATCTACGTGATCTTAAAGACGGGCGAATTACAGATGATACATAGGTGTGAACACAAAAGCAGCTCATTGAAGTAGTGGCTTTTGTCTGCAATTTCCAAGGAAATGAGATCAATCTTACAGAACCTCGGTTTCCATAGATGCATCAATCTCACCTGCCCTTGATACCATGAGTTGCTGAATGCTATGAACGTTCCTCTGATATCACGAATTGCTGGCTTGAATGCTACTGAATCAACATTCTTATTATATGCCCTGTGATGGTGATTGTTTATGAGCAGTACATGATAATTTATTGTTGAAATTTCAGTAGCAGGAGCTGTCTGGGGACACCTTAGCAAAGCAAGTAATGGTAATGGGTATGGCACCCCGTGAACGGATGGTTTCTGGAGAAGATAGTAGCAAAGTTTGTTGATTGAAGAATAATGGATTTTCTTAGAAGCAAGGGGATGATGCTGGTGACATTAATGCAACTGTACATGACTTGTAAGACTGGTACAAAGATGTTTAATGTTTCATCTGTCAACTCTAGGAAATTACATTACTTTAGGTGATTCTTTGGTAAGTCACCTAACAATGTTGCTATCACTTTCATGCATAGAAAGAGAATATATATGGTCCAAGGAATTCTTCTGAAGGAAGATTCACCTTGACCCTGTTACAACAATTTCTTCAAAGGTTATGTACTCGGAGATGCTTCTGCATTGGCCTCTGTTTGCCTTCAATAAGTGTTCAGTTATTTGATGTCTTGAAATAATCAACCATTTTTAATGGTTATACTCCCAATTAATAACTGTTATATTAACACAGCTCTAGATTTACTCATGTGAAAAAATCTTGAACTTTCCGGTATCATACCTTATCAGATGATCTCCTAATGCTCTCATTCCCATGGTGTTGAGTTCCACACAAGTGAACTACAATTATCCAGATGGAATTGTTCATATCCTCTAGCCCTCTATCATACTGGGAACTTAAAGATTCACAGTTGTGATAGTGTGAAAGTATTTTTGGCAAGCTGCTCATAATGAAATTATTTTCCATGTTTCAACTAATTATTTTAAATTGTATTTTGGGAGATCGCTACAGGTCTACACAAGGAAGAGTGAGTTGCCAATTGCAACTGTAGTGATTGCAACAGGCCAACAGCCTTGTGGTTGGTCATGAATTGACTGCAGTTGCTTCTTGTTTTGAAGCTTATACAAACTGAACCGAACACTTCTTTCTAAACAGAAGGAACCCACAGAAATAAACCTTTCATAAAGTGTGGTTTGCTGTGGCTTACATTCATGATGTTTCTTCATAATTTTGCTACGGATAGATCCTGTTCGCCTGTATGTGTTTTGCAGAATATATTTTGGCACCCGACCATGAATCATATTAAGATCCATTCTTTCGCTAGAAATGCGCCCATCCAAAATATTATCATGACATTAAGGTCCTGTGGTGATGTATACTAATTCTTTATTCAGAGGTGATCTGATCTAGGATCTGTGCATGCGAGCTATCAAAAGCAAAGCCATGGATCATAATGCAGGTTTCTCCTTTCTCATTTTCTAATGCAGGTTTCTCCTTCCCGTTTTCAGGGGTTTGCTTTATTCCAGAAGCTGGCAGATGTTGGCAGTTTGTCACCGAACTGAGGTAGGTGAGCAGCTTCTGTTCAACGCCACTTGCTTCTGATACTAGCTGGGACTAGTTTTCGAAGATCAACTAGGAACCACTGCTACTATACATTTATTGCATACAGTTATCCTAAGCTCGTAAAGTTAAGAAAACAGACACTGCGGAAAAGTTTCAAGAATGCAGGCATAGTATTGCATATCATGTTCTTCAACCTTTTTATATACTTGACCATGAGGAGAATGCGTTCCCTTGGGAGAAATGTGGTTGATGCTCTTCACTTTATTAACGAACAAAGTACAAACCAACCAAGGTGACACGCACTACCATGATCAAACGGCCACTAAAGGAGTTGATATCAGCATGTTGATATTTATCACCTACGTGAGCTCGGACATTAGCAATCACATATGATCTGTAGCTGTGAACACAGAAGCATCCCATGAACTGACTTCTTTCTGCTATTTTACCAAGAATGTGGAACCAATCTATTTTAGAGCAGTGATTTAGAGATGCATGAATCACACCCTGCCGATGATATTCCCCAATCCCCATGGTGATGACGGACTGATGATTATGAGAAATACTTGCAAACTAGACGGCAAAGTCATCTGGTGACATTTAAGTATTAGCAAAGCTGCCGACGGCCGATGGGTAGGGCATCACAAGAATCTAGAATGAGTAGCTTCTGTTTTTAGGCACGAACAAGTTTTGTTGATTGAAGAATGGTGGAAACGAGAGAGGAACATGACGATAGCCTTGTCAAACTGTGCAACTTTTATAAGCAAATGTGGAAGAAGCTCTGGTGACACTGGTCAGATTTCGCTGTCCTGTAATGACTTTTTAATGTGTCGCGTGCTATACATGGTATTTACCACTGACTACTGCAAAGATGTAACTTGAGAATTTAGACATGAATGTTTTATAGTTTAAATGGTTATAGAGTTCTAGATCTAGTGATGGGAAAAATAGCAGTATGGAGTTCCTTTTGATTGTACATACTCTCCTAATGACTTTGTTTGCATAGAGCTGAGTTCCAAACAACAAACATGTGAACCAACCATTGCAACAGAAAGAGTTTTTCGTTGCTTTATCATACTGGTAAATTTTCAATATTCATAGATGTTACACGTGAAGTTTTGTATATCAAGCTGTTTATGTCTTTATGATGAAACCACGTTCACCTATCGTTTTGAACTGTAGTGATAATAACAGCTAAAAATCCACCGAAGCCTGAAGGAGGTTCAAATCTCGTTCTGTATATTTGTCGCAAATATATTAGCGTCAAATCATGATCACATAAACCATTGTTATTGAGTTTCAGATTCGGCCAATTTCACCTGATCATGCCTCCTTTCTGCCACTTTTTCTGGTACTTATCTACAACATGTCCAAATTTTCTGTAGCCTGATCTCGTTTCCGGTTGTTAATTTGCTGCTATTAGCCTCTTACTGACTTGTCTCATGAACTCAAAATGTGTCACAATTTGGATCCATAGGGTTAGTATATGACTGCATGAGTATCAGCAAAAGAAAACTGTGAACCCTAAATCCTTTCTGTTTTTTCGTTGCAAAACCAGTCACACCGAGTGTTGGTAGATCGGCACTGAGCGAAGTAGGCGAGCAGCTCGACTCCAACGTCACATGTTGCTTTCTGCCTTTCTGGACCTACTGATGTTTGAGCCCCAAAATGTTCCAACTCAGAGCTGGCTCAGAGACACTGGTACTGCTCATATCCTGCATGCAGTTATCAACTTATCATGCCAGGCTCTCGGTTGTCGGTGGTGGACTGGTGGTAGCGGTACAGACACAGCACAAGCTGCATTTGCAACCGTGCCGAGCCAAACACAGCTGACACCCTGTTNTAGATCGGCAACTTTCACCTGCAACTTACACATTGAAAAACGTGTCCCTCTCACAGAACACGCTTTNCCAATAGCAACTTTCACCCCCAACTTTCCAATCTAAACACCCCCTCAAGCTAGAATGCCTGGGAACTCACATGATCACATAAAAAAGCCTTAATATTAAGGTCTAGCATATTAATATTAAGCTACCGTGCCATATGCCCATATATATGACCCATGAGACCGTCCGTGCACAGAGGTTAATTCAAGTGCTCACAAGTTTGCAAGGTCCCTAACAGCATGTGGCTCATCAGCTCATGTAGCGAGCCATCCACACTAGTAAAAGGAGAAAGGAGCTTTTCCAATTGCAGTGTGACGTACTCTGGTATCTTTGGCCCAATAAGAACAGGAAAAACATGTTGTATGCTATCAGTATCAGTCACCTTTTATTTTCCGGTACACGGAGTCACGGACTGGTCAATTTCTTGCAATACACTTTTGAAATACATGGAGTCTAATCAATGGTTTAAATTATGGGCCAAGACATTTAGCGTCAGGCCTTAAAAACAGTTAACAACCAACTATAACGTTAAATATCGATTAAATTGCATGTAAAAAGATAGCGTATGCTACTCAATCAGCTATAACGGAAGATGGTGAAGTCTACACCCATCTATTTCTGAACCACCAGTCTAATTCGTCGCAACACGCAGTATAAAAGTTGCCCCCGGTCGACATTGTTCTCCTAGAGACCTTGTCTATGTCCAAGTCATCATCCATCTGGATCAGAATCAAAGGTGATTAATAATCCAGACACTACAGGAAAATCGAAGTGTTCGCCGTCGGTTTTCCGTGTGCCTCTGGCACGTGGCAAAGGAGGGGATTCCAGTAGAGAGCAGTGGAATACATCTTTAAGTGATGTTCATGGACGAAATGGATGGCCCAATAATTTGTGGAAGAATCGCTAACTATGACTTGGACTTGGAGACCACGCCAATGATCAACTGGGGCTCTGGGATCCAAACTGAAGACTTGCGGAGTTGAGAACTCCATCAGGACGCAGCAGGCGAACGCAGAGCGCCGAACATTTCGTTCCTCCGGTCGTTGTTGTTCTCCGTCGCCGGTGAGCCGGCAGTCATCAGTTCAGTAGTCAGTCCACTGCGTTTGTCGCTTTCCAGTGTGACTTCGCGGAGAAGATGGGGTCGCGGAGACCCGCCCCGGCTGTTGCTGGAAGCAAACGCAAAGGCTCCGAGCAAGAATCTGAATCTGATTCCACGCTGTTCCCTCTCTGGCTGGTAAACTAGAGATTCTGACGGAACACTAGGAGACTTGTACTACTGCCGTTGGTTGCAGGCATTTTTTTCTTTGTTTTCCCCCCTCCTTTTTTTTGGGCAATTTGGGTCAATTCACTTTGATCTCATGCGATTCCAAATTAGATTTGGCACAACCTTTTTGTGAGAAGTTCCCTGTATTTCTCTGCCTAGTGGGATGAACACTAACGCGGCGAGGATTACTTTTACATAACAAATAGCGTATTTTGACATATCCAGAAACTTAGCTGAATAATGACCAGGTTATTTAAGGTTTCAGTTTAGCATAAGGAAAAAAGGTCGTGTTCCACTACTAGCACCTGTCTTTTTCAGTGACTTTTAGTGAACCTGGTCATTATTTTAGCTCAACTGCCAAGGATTAGTTAGGCTTAAAGGACTCTTAAACACTTGCATCGCATTATTCAGCAATTTGTGTATGCCAATACTGTAACTTTTAAAGGCAGGTGGTTCAGCAATCGGTTTCTAGTAAGGCAAATACAATATTTTTGCCACACAAATTATAGTATTGGCAACTGCTCCAACTTTTCCTTGTAACAAGCAAGAAAGTATTAAGAATAGTAATAAAAGGGTCACTATAATCTCTTTCAATGTCCTTGTAGATACAGAGTATTTAATCTTAGACTACAACGGCTTTGCGAGAATAATTTTGTTTAAAAGCCCTAAGGTGTTTGGATGTAATAAATATTTTAGCTTTAAAGCCATGATATCGATGGAATTGTAGCGTATCATGTTCATGCCTAGGATTCCTTTTTTTAAAAAGAAAAATAAATTCTATTGCGGTCTGTGCAAGAGTTTTGCACTCAACCTAATATTATTATAGTTCAAAGTTCTAACATTATAAAAGAAAAACTCTCGAAAGAAGCAAAAGAAAATGAATAGGATTTCCTTTTTTTTTTCTAAACCGTGCTTTTGCAGGCTAGCCCTTGCCATGGTACAGAGGCAACTGCAGTCTACAGTAACCAGTACCGCAACGACCTGCTCTTACACCACACGTCACACGACCAGTTCTTTACTTCTTCCCAGTACACCACCATTGTGAAACACCTGTCGTTCTACGTCCTATGGGCTATGGCTAGGGCTCCACCCAGAAGAGATTGAGCCTGTTTAGATCGGCAACTTTCACATATGACTTACGTATTGAAAAACGATTTTTTTTCACATAACACGTTTCCGAATAGCAACTTTCACCTCAACTTTTCAATATAAACACAGCCTACGAACCGCGTTGCATAAAGTTTCGAGTCTGAGAAACGGTCGGACAGAGGTTGTACTTGTACACCTCGCGCGTGCGACGACAAGGCAGCATCAAACCTCAAGGCTGGTCAAGCTGTTCTTTGGCCAAGCCACACAATCAACAAGACTAAGGGGGTGTTTAGATTGGGGGAAAATGAGAAATTTGTGGTTGGTGAATCTAAATCTGAAATTTATCGTAGAGAAAGGGAGGGAATACACTGTAGCAGCAGGGAAAGTAGAGGAAAAAAACCACTGTAGCAGCAGGAAAAGTTGGGGAAAAACACTGTAACAGTAGGAAAAATATGGGAAAAACACTATAGCGGAATTTGGGGGAATTCCGGAAAATCACTGTTTTCTCCGGAATTCCCCAATCTAAACACCCCCTAAGGTGTAATATTCTACTGCTTCGAATTGAACGTCGACTGCAGGCTGCATTCTTGTCCATCGTTGGCGATTTCGGCTTATCGTTGCATTGCATGTTCTTCTAGCTTTCTGCAGTTTTATATATGGCCATGTTGGCGAATCAGAAAGGGTTTATTTCGGCAATATGCAAAACTTAGCTGAAAGGCCAAGTTATTTAAGGTTTCGGATTAGTACTATAAGCGAATAAAATTTTCGTTAAATTTTTTCAATGATGAATGTGTTTTTATATCTCTACCTAATATTAAAAGGAGGAACATTTGGTCCGTCAGGCATGTTTCGTCCGTGTGTTTCATCTGTCGTCCCCGTCGGCACGCATCTCCTTCGCCTCCTTCGGTTCGCCCCTGAGTGCCTCGGCTCATAGTTATTAGGACCGGACCGGACCGGCGGTCCGACCGGTAAAAGACCGAACCAGAGTCTCTAGCGGTTTGGTTCATTTAAAAGACCGTCCCTGCAATTGAACCGGTAAAAACCGGTCAAACCGGGCGGTTTTTTGTTGAGCCGGCGAACCGGGCGGTTCCAAGCGAACGGAGCGGTTTTTGTTTTTTTGCCTGGTCTCTCTCCGCTCGTGGCCTCGTGGGCTCTCGGAGCTGACGTAGGTGGCGCGCAGCTCGGGCCTGCGCCCCCGTGGGCCTGCACCTGTGAGGTGCGCAGCGTGCGCTGCACAGCGGTGCCTCTCTTTGCCTCTCTTTTTTTTATACATCTACAACATAGCAGTCCTGCAGGCTGCAGCGCCGCGCGCTTGCCGTGTCTGCAGCCGTGTTTGCAGTTGCAGGTCATGTGAATCAGAGTAGAGCGACATGCCTGATTGATTGATTGTTGCGTACGTGCTTCATTGATTTTTGGTACTCCGTAGGCTACTGATTACTTGTATTTTAATGACATGGACGTAATGTTTAGCTTGGGCTAGTTCTAATTAATTTANTAATGGTTCATATAAGGTTAATTATACCCATAATACTTCTAACACCACTATTATTTCTATATAGTTGTATTATTTATAAGCTTATTTTCTTCCTATGATTGAGTATGTAGTATGTTGCATGAGNTAAATGGCACCGGTTCGTAGCATTTGAGGCCGGTTCGATTCAACGGTCCGGAACTTTTGAACCGGCGGTTCAACCGGTTTATAACGGTCGAACCAATGAACCATTGAACCGAGACTCTCACCGGTTCAATGACCGGTCCGGTTCTAATAACTATGCCTCGGCTGTCTCACCGCCCCTCACAGTTTTGGCAAACTGCCAATAACATAATCCCTTGCAGCCTCATCGCTACAGTTTTGTCATTAGTTAACCAAAATATACAAAAATTGTTTCACTTATGATATAGCACCGGTCGTTTCAGTGGCTTTTAGTGAGCTTTGGTCATAATTTTAGCTCAGCTATCAAAGATTAGTTAGACTGAAAGGACTCCTAAAAGGTTATCAAATTTTATATGAGTACGGCCTGATGCTCGCATCCATAATTTTCAGTGATCTCGGTCTTTTGCTCCCTAAGTCCCTAATAAGTCCAACTACAATAGTTGTCCTTTTGAAACATCCAACTACAATAATCTTGGTATGACACACATTATAATAATATTGGCATTAGCTCCAACTTTTCCTTATAACAAGCAATAAAAGTAGTGGTTAGAAAGGACCATAACAATGCCAAACTAGTAGTATTTTTTAAAACCTAGAAAAAACAGGAATAGGAAAGAAAAAGTGTAGTCACAACTGACAACCCCTCTGCCCTGATAGGGGAGGCAACCACGGTAGGGACTGATTGAATCTTTAGAACTAGTAATAGTTAGCTATCTAAGAGCTAACAATTACTAATTACTCCTATTAGCTAACTATTAGCGAGGTGGTAACTTTAGATTGGTAACTGGCTTACAGGAATTGGTTATAAATTAATGCAACAAATTCTAGTTGGC
>JAZFNS010020002.1:71227507-71240541 GCA_037127165.1 Alloteropsis angusta | reverse complement strand
AGAAGATTAAGCTCAACAAGCAGCTGCCTTACCTCGTCGGCAACATTGTTGAGGTAGGATGGCCCACAGCGAACTAGGTTTCCTTCTCAAATTGTTAGATCGGCGCTTATTGTTTGCTTGTTTCGCATCATAATTTAAGATCATGGAAGTGGATTAGTGAAGAGAGATTTAATCTTCTTAGTGTATGGTGCTGGTCACGTTATTTGACATAAATTGAGGAAAATAATAGAACTTCTTCTGATCTTATCTATTCTGATTGTTCTCTATTTTCCCCATTAGTTTTTAGAATTTTATATGTGTAAAGTGCACAATAGGAAAAATCAAATGTTACTCTTTCTCTTGTTTACAAATTAGTAAGGAATCGTTTGTCTGCACAGTAGTGGGTCTTTAATTTGAATAACCATGATGTGGTTCATGGTAGACTTGTATGTGCTTAAGGGGCCTAAACAACACGTGTTTCTCTTGGTATCCTTCAGGAATTCGGCCATTTCAAATTAATTTAAGGTAGTTTGTCTGTACAGCAGTGATTCTTATTAAATTTGAGTAAACCATGATCTGGTTAGGAATGCTAACATTCAGAATATTGGAACTTGATTACTGGTCTGTTTGAACACCCATGGTTTTGAAGGTTTTCAAATTCGAAATGAAACCCCCATTACATTAGCATTATCTCGCAGATTCGATGGTTTTGTAGTTCTTTTTCTTTAATCTGTGCAACATTGAAGTATTTCATGTTATATAAACAGTGACTTGGACAATGTGGTATGGTTCGCTCTATTAGCATGCTATGCTCTGCTCCACTCCTTTTTATCGGAACAGTGTGATAACTATTGTTTTTTTTTTTTTGGATCTTTGGCATTTGGCAAGCAGATGGTCTGTACATCTTTTAATTTATGATATTTTACGTATAGCCTACTTATTGGTTTTCACCTTACTCAACTGTTTTAGATCTTGGAAATGAACCCCGAGGATGAAGCTGAGGAGGATGGTGCTAACATTGATTTAGACTCACAAAGGAAAGGAAAATGTGTTGTTCTCAAGACCTCAACGAGACAAGTGAGCAATATATTTTCTGTTCATCCCATTTTTGTCTTTTACCTCATGTTCCCTCTTTCTCTTTTATTTATGTTCATAGAATCTGTGCATTCTTTCTAAACTTTGACCATTAATATGCACCNGAGTAACATCTTTGTGTAACATCTTGATGTGTGCCAGACTATATTCCTTCCTGTTGTTGGGTTAGTTGACCCTGACAAGCTCAAGCCTGGTGATCTGGTTGGTGTCAACAAAGATAGCTACCTTATACTAGATACACTGCCATCAGAATATGATTCACGAGTGAAGGCAATGGAGGTAGATGAAAAACCCACCGAGGATTNACAATGATATTGGAGGTCTTGAAAAGCAGGTATTTTATCAACTGAATGTTGAAAGCTTGTAAGTTTTCTGTTTAGTAAATGGCAATATATAGAGCCGGTATAGCTTTTTTGTTCAGTAGGTGGCATCAGTCCATTCATGAAGAAATGAATAAAAGTTTTATTTTCACCCATTTCTCATTTTCTTACAATCGAATATAGATTCAAGAGCTCGTGGAGGCAATTGTGCTGCCCATGACACATAAAGACCGGTTCCAAAAGTTGGGTATTCGTCCTCCAAAAGGAGTTCTTTTGTATGGACCACCAGGAACAGGGAAGACACTCATGGCTCGGGCATGTGCTGCACAGACAAATGCAACTTTTCTGAAGTTAGCTGGTCCACAACTTGTTCAGGTAATTATTTTACCCCGAGATCTCTGTTTTATCTCCCGAGCTACTCGGTTTTGTGTGATCAAGTTTATACTTGCAATCTCATGCTTTGCTCACTCCTAGGGTTATATCTGCTATAGCACCATTCGAGTTAATTTTTATGTACATTGTGGTTTCTTCCCTCATGTCTTGTTTGGTTTCAGTAGTCACCTGTGCTCTAACACTTAGGTCCTGGATTATTATTCTCTTGTGTCAAAGCTGCTAGAAGCTAGTTTGGAACGTTTTGTGCCTTCTACCTTCAAGGACATATAGATAAATATTGTTGTTAACTTGTTTAGATTTTGTGTGTTCCTGAGGGTTTTAGTAAGCATTTTTATACCATGTTATTAGTGTCTGCAAATATATTTCATCTTTCCATTATTATGGAGTTTGCACTCCAAAGTTCCTTAATCGAAGTTCAATCTGTTAAATGACATGCTTGGTGAATTGATTCATGGTTTTGCATATCATTTATAACGTATGTGTTCTATGGCATTTGCGGACCAAAGCTGCATGTTTTAGTGGTTTTGACTAAAATATGAATCTGATTGCATGACTGACATACCATGTGATCCATCCTTGAAGAGACACACATGATACCATTCTTTGCCACGCAATACCTGCTTAATTCTTTATCTTGAGCATATCGTGTTCTTTGGTTGTTTCAGATGTTTATTGGTGATGGAGCAAAGCTTGTCCGGGATGCATTCCAGCTGGCCAAAGAGAAAGCTCCCTGTATTATATTTATTGATGAGATAGATGCCATTGGTACCAAGCGGTTTGATAGGTATGTGTTTATAACAGTTTGTATTATATTAACTGTTCCTGCAATTAGTCTCGCTGATGAATTAACCCTTTATGTGATGAAGTTAAGCTCCTGCATAAGATCACATAAACTATATTTTTGTCATTTAATCTAGTGCAAACAAATCATTTTTTATTAGAAAAAATATCTTCTGTAGGATAATTGAATTTTGTTGTGTCATTGCAGTGAGGTTAGCGGTGACAGAGAAGTTCAGCGGACTATGTTGGAGTTGCTGAATCAACTAGATGGGTTCAGCAGTGACGAGAGAATAAAGGTTATAGCTGCAACAAACCGTGCTGACATCCTTGACCCTGCTCTGATGCGATCTGGTCGTTTGGACCGAAAGATCGAGTTCCCTCATCCATCTGAAGAAGCAAGAGCTAGAATCTTGCAAGTAGGTCTCCATAACTTCTTTTGTCTAATTTGCTGAAGTTTGCCAATGATTTTTTCTAGGTCAACTAATGTGTTCTGTATGGTTCCCTGTAGATTCATTCGAGAAAGATGAATGTAAATCCAGATGTCAACTTTGAAGAGTTGGCTCGCTCAACAGATGACTTCAATGGTGCACAGCTAAAGGCAGTTTGTGTAGAAGCTGGTATGCTCGCCCTAAGGCGGGATGCTACAGAGGTGGCTTACTTTCCTTCAATTGCATAATTTCGTTATTGTACTTGCTTTGTTAGGAATGTGAATGCACCATAATTATACTGTAAAAAGGATAAATCCATCTAAGTGGACGAGGATATCTATAAGTTGACCATGGTTCATTTTTCTCTTGACTTTTAGGATGATTGTTTGTTGTTTCTGAGAGACTGAGACTGATGTCTGCTTGTGTAGGTGACTCATGAGGACTTCAATGAAGGAATCATTCAAGTCCAGGCCAAGAAGAAGTCGAGCTTGAACTACTATGCTTAAGAAACTGTATGCTAAAATGCTATGGACCATTAAGTTTGTAACTGTACTGTATGGATGATATAAAATATCTTTTTTTCGTTTGCTTTGATGAGATGACTAAGTTTTAACACCATCAGATCTTTTTTTTTAATTTGCGTTTGCTTTGAGATGTTTTAACACCACCAACCATCAGGCCCTTAAGCTTCTTATCCCCAGAGAAGATAAATTTACACTGCTCCAGATGACGTTCCTAACTGTTGAGCTTGAGATGCTTCGAAGGTGATTGCATCGAGTAGCACATCCTGTATTCCTGTCATGCATATCAGGCTACCTCCACCTATTTTGTAGGCTGCTGACTCCGTGGCCGCGATACACCTTGGAGGTGGAGGAACAGGTTGCATGCCTGCAGCCCAACGAATGAAATCTGTTGATTGATTGATTGAGCCCAACAGAACATTTTTCCTCCTAAAATTTCCATTTCCATTTTACTGCGGTATACTGAACACGGAGAAAGAAAAGCTTTCCGTTTGTTTAAATATTTTCCATTTACAATTTACTGTGGCATAAATTTATAATGGGCACGACGAAAAAGTATCCCTTGAGTCAGGAATATACGTTTGTCGGTCATTGGGTTGGCCAAAACACATCTGAAGTTACCGTATCCGCTAGTGAATCATGAACTGCTATGTAACCTTAGTTTCTCTGCACCGTTCTAGCCACGTGAAAGTCGAAGAGGAGATCGTGCTTTGGCACCGCTTTACGCCTCGTTCGTTTTACATGGAACGGCCTGGATCCAGGCTTTTTCTAGTCGGATTGCAGCAACCTGGAATGAAAACTGGTCCATCAAAAAAATATCGTTCGGTTTGGCCCAGCCCGGAGCCCAGCCCGGGTTGCAACCAGGCTTGGAATGGATTTTTCCTTCCTCTTCCGCTTGGATCAGCCTCGAGTCTTCACGTCCGGATCGGAGACTGCGAGGCGGAACGGAACTGAAACTGCTCGTCAACAGGAATTAGTGATATGCCTGGATCCACTCGATCCTGACGTGGCATCAATCTTGGCCTGGCATCGAGCCATCAAAACCGAACGAGGCCTTAGTGAGACTTGCCGTTTTGGGATGGAGGAAATGGTGGTGTTGGCAGTTGGCACCACCCGTTCACGATGTAGCCTCGTAGGAGGACCGTCGAACAATTAGAACATGTTTTAGACAAAAATTTAGCCAAACATTGGGAATATAAACAAATAACTTTTAATTCGTTAAGTTTGAAAATTTGAAAACCATATGAATAGATTTGTCTTGAAAAATATTTTTATAAACGTATAAATATATTATATTTTAATAAATATTTTTAAAAAACAATAAATTAAATTTATATTTTGGAGACCGTTCCTAAACGTCTTCTAATTGCGATACAGAGGGAGTATTGGGAAGCATGCCGCGAGAGAGGAGGTACGTTTTCCAATGCAACCTTTTGTAACTATTTTTTGGAACTTTCCCGAACTAAAAAAAAGCCTTAATACTATAGCTAGCCAACAAAGAAAAATACATATATATTCTCTATCTTCAAATACAAGACATCTCGGTTTGTCCTAGGTCAAATTGTTCGGTTTGCCTAAATCATATATATGTTGCTACATTTTTATTTTAGTTAATATGTATGGTATATGTGCCATAAAAACGCCGATCAAATTCTGACATTTTTTTTAACCCTAAAATTA
Organism: Alloteropsis angusta; assembly: GCA_037127165.1. NCBI lineage: Eukaryota > Viridiplantae > Streptophyta > Magnoliopsida > Poales > Poaceae > Alloteropsis > Alloteropsis angusta. Next base: position 71,235,345 of record JAZFNS010020002.1, on the reverse strand, counting down.
ATACTATTTTTTATTTCTTCATAGGATGTAAACGTGGATGTCACACGTATCTATGCTAGTTTATATAAAGAGCAATGGTATTTGCAATATCAAGCAATAATAATTAGATCCATTGTAAAATATGCATTCATAATTTACTTAGTTAATATTTTAGATGTCAATAATTTTCTCAATAAATTTGGTCAAACATAGACTTATTTGACTTGGGACAAACCAAAACAACTTGTATTTCAAAACAGAGGGAATACTAAATAGAAGCACAGAGTTTGTCCATACAAACATAGACAATGTTTTAAACAAATTGAAATACTATAGGCACCACAATAATAAAAACATGAACACATACATATATAGTAGCACATCGATACAAGTTGCAATGTTCGTCGCTGAGAAACTATTATTCTCTCCCTTTTACTAGCAGGAGTGCTAGTACTTTAAAGTTTTAGCATGCATATATATTGTCTTCAACAAACTAGGTTGTCATGCATATCTTAGGGTAGTAGACCATATGTAACACCTAGAATAGGTCCACATTCGGCATTTGGTTAGGAAAGAAATCTCCCAGTTGATCACCAACCCAAACTGTTTGGGAGCCCCCATCACCCTCCATCACTGGAACTGCCGAAGAACTACAAGCAGCCCCCGTAGCCCCTGTCTGTTGGTCACTAGCCCTAGCGCCAGCCTGGTTGGCATGATAAAGGTTGGGTGATTGGACTTGAGTCAGGTTGTTCATGGTGGCGTGTTGGCCACTAGTACTATAGTGGTTTGGGTTGTGGTCACCTCCAGTGAAGGCGAACACCTCCCGGCTGGAAGTGTTGCTTGGTGCCCAAGGTTCGTCATCATAGAGGCCAACATCATTGATGCTATAGCGTTGTCTATGGGAAACATTATGTATCCTTTGGAAGTACTTCTGGGCATGGCTGGAGACTTGTAGCGGTGTCCTGGTGGTGACGAAGTACTTCGAAATGTTCTTCCAGTTTCCGCGGCCGTACACATCCAGACCACGAAGGAACAACCTGCAATAAGATGATGGGGTTAATGCTGAACCAGTGAGATCTTCTTCATATGCTTACAGCTTAAACAACACTTGTCTGTGCTTCTTGACCATCGATACTCTTTGTATCTATGCTAATGCTCTAATATCTATTTCCTTTTATTTTCCTTTTCTCGCTATGAGCAACCATCTTCTTTCTTCCACTAACACTACTTCTTTGGAAGACGGCGCTTGCCTTTTCGCCACCACTGACTTCCTCCTATTTCTAGGACTTCTATAACTGCTGGGCCCGCCCTCACTCTTGCTATCGTATCCAATGGGTCTTTGATATATGTATTGCCAATATGCCCATGGGTGTTCGCTAGTAGCACCATGTCTCACAACTTCGCCTGTCTCTAGCCTTCTACGTCAGTCCCGTCGACTCCTAAAATCCTCGTTCTAAGCCCAATCACATTAATTTCACATAAAAGAGAAAAAATTAAACCCAAACTCGTCCTTCCCTAAGCTCTATTCCAAGCGTCTCTTAAAATACTTTGAGATTTTACCGTGTTTTTCAGCACCAAATTTAGGTAGTGCATTCCACACCACAATCCTAACAAGTGCAATTATTCACCAGAAATACATGCTAATTATTTCCAAAAAAACAATGCAAAGTAAATAAAGAAGATACCACAACTTCTATATGTATGGCGATTAAAGAATATATAAAAAATCAATAACCTGTGCTCTGCCTTGGTCCAAAACCTAGGACGCGTCCTCACCATCCGAGGAGTGGGCTGCCTATGTGGCACCTCCTGTGCCACACTCATGGTCCCCAATTCCATTGTTGGATAACCATGCATCATGCCCATGTTGTGCATGGTTGGATCCTCCATGGGAACTTCAGAGTTATTCACAATGTTCATGCTCGTTGTCGCAGAGTGGTAGGAGCCATCACCGGTGATACTTTGCATCATATCCACTACGATATCAAAATACAAGCGGATTACCTGGATCTTCTCCTTGGAGGGGAATATTGCTTGGACCTCATTGACAATGTCCCTATGCTTCTTATTCATGTCATAGGTGTAACTATTGTTGGCATTGTACCTAGCGATGAGTGATTTCACCATGTTGATCTCAGGGGCACTCCACTCTCCGTTGGACTTGGTGAGATCCATGGGAGCGACGCTTGTGTACAGGAGCGACTGCTAGTATGAACTATGAATAGGGCTCTTGGGATGTGAAGAATGACAGGCACAAAGGCATGTATTTATAGATCCCATGACGAATCTTTTCGTCCCGGTTTCAATTAATTGGAAAATCAACTTTGATATCAAGTCAAATAATGATTGTTTAATAGTAAGGTCAAAGATATCAAGTCATATATAATAATATATAAAGAAGTAGAATTGCATTAAAAACGACCCAATGGTTTAACTAAGGAGAGCATTCTCTTATGCACGTGTATAGACACCATTTGCTCACGACCCAAGGGAGGGACTGCTATAGCGTTGTCAATCAGCCAGCCCCTGTTTTCTCTTAAAACCAGCAGCCTCTATATATCTTTGGCCTGCACTTACATATGAGTGTGGATATCGAACCTTGATCTTAAAGATGTTGTTCAGGTACATCACTGGCCTGGTGTGATCATTGGACGTCATCAATTGCCGCAGGCCTAAGTTGAATTTTATTAAAGATAGAGCATGATTTTTTTTAAAAATATGAAACTAGTTTCATATTTTTCTGAGTTAAAACAAGTTTTCTATGAATTTTTAAGACTAAGCAAGACTTTAGAATTTTAATTGCACATATTTTCTAATTTTTTTATTTTTTTAAAAGTCTATTCGATACCCTCAAACTATCAATGTGGTCCATTTCACCCCCCTTCTGCTAACGTGGCGCCACATAGGATACGTGGACCCTTGCCACTTCACCAAAACCACCTAAGAAACCACTTTGACTCAGTCAAGGGGGTATTTTGTCTGGTTTTGAGAGTTAGGGTGTGTTTCATTTCTGGTTTTTGATTTTGGGTGTGTGTTTTAGATTCATCGATAAAGTTAGAGGGTCAAAATAGACTTATCTCTGATAAATATTGTTAAACTCACCATTGTAGTAGTCTAAACTTTGGATCAAGATCATTGAACATCTTCTCTAGAACCTTTAGGGTCTATTAAGTAGATTTATATTATTCAGTGAATTTTGAATCAAGTAAAGGCATGATTCATCCCATGATTTCACCGCTTCAATTTTCTTCAAAGCATCTTCAATCATATTTATCCTACGGGAGGGTAGATTTCGCTCAAGCTCCGAGGAAACTACCTACATATATACAAGTATCAATTACAACAAGTATCCAACTATAAACGGACATCTAATTTGAGAAACAATAATGAAATGACCCGGATTACAACCCATCAAAGTAACATTTGTCGGTCAAACTCGGGATCCAAGTCTAGACATGCAAGCTCATGAAGTGTCCTAAGGAAATATGACAAACCCAAGTAGTCATCCGTATATAAGTTTTAAGGTGGACTAGACTAGCATAACAAATATATCAAGAAACCAAACTGAAGTTTCCTATGCTGGTGCAGCAGCAATAGTATAAAAGATCTCCAACAGATTTCCACATATCATCTCCACAGGCCAACCCTAACACACTAAAGTCCCATCACATCCTCACCTCCTGCTCCTCTCGAGTCAATGGGAAAGCTCCCACGTTTCCAATCTCAAAGGCTCCATGCCAAGTCTTCACACTAATAGCTCTCATCCCATTCTGCAATTTTGAAAAGGGGAGATAGAATATCCCCAAAACAATAATCACAATAAGCTGGATCTAGGAGTGCCCCTGACCGAGGACGCGACTATATATATAGTTTTAACTCTGCAGTGTGTGTACACCTGGACCCACTCGAGCAATAGAGGCTGCACAACCATCTTGAGACACAACCTACACCCATGACTTCCTAGTTCGAACCATACAATCATGCCTTTCTGGGCTTGGGATCCAAAATTGTGAATCTCTAACCTTGGAACTATGAGTGTTGAAAGTCTCGGAAACAAGGGATGTGAGATAGTTAAGCTTCGATCCCATAGGCGACCGATGAGCCCAATCCTATCACACTATTCCTACAGAAATGGTACCACCTAACTAGAAATGGTTGGAATCCTCCCCATGAGCATAAGTCGTGTGCATATTTGATATAGTCACATCACCAAATCCGACTGACTCGGCCTAAGACAGCAAGCAAGTTTCCAAACTGGACCATTTGACTCTGCGGTCTGCTTGTCTACCCATTATAGGTAATATCCATCAACTCCTCAAAGTATTTACAACAAATGTACCCACCACTGGTACTCCGTAGAAAGTGCCCAACACACTTCTCGGAGGTTCAAAACTTTTTAGTTTTACCCCAACTAGAAACTCATGCCAAGATAGATCAAAACATAGCATGAATACAAAAATGTTTATAGGTAAACAAGGATAATGGATAAGGGATAATCAAAGGATATGCATGGGTTTATCATCATCAAGCATAAAATAAAGCATTGGTAGTTCTATTAGTAATGACTAATAGGATCAAAATTGTAATGGTCGTGAACCTGGAGCAATGTCTTTCCCTTTCTCTTAGTTGACGAAGTCATAACTGACAAAGTTGTCCAAGTCTTCCTATAGTCCTAATATTCGGATAAAGAATAAATAATAATAAGCTGCTAGAAAATTAATAAAAATGAGAATCAAAGAAGAGCCAAAATGGCAAAATCACTCGACTCCTACTCTAACTCGTAGCTCATGATTTTAGACAAATAATGAAACTATTTTCGTATTTCTCTAAGCTAGATTGGATTTCTTATGAATTGTCTTTGCTTAAACCATTTTCAAGAAAAAGAATAATCCGTACAAGAAAAACATATAACACATGGCACCACAAGCGCATGACCCGTGTAAATGCTCCATTAGAATGACGTTATCAGTGGGGTCTTTTTTTTTGCGTGGCGTTATCAGTGGGGTCTGCCATGTCGACCTCACCATAATGTCAGCGTTCAGTAAGTCAATGTTCCCCAGGTCAGTGGGTCCACAAGTGAGTGACAAGCAGCGTATGACAGGTGGTCCTCGGCTGTCAGGTGGGCACATGCCAGATAAGAGATGGACTTGGGCTCTATTCGAGCAGAGAGTTGGGCCAAAAGAGATGATGGACAACTGGGCTGAAGGAGATTTTTTGGCCTAGTTCTGATCTGTGAAGAGAGAGAGAAAGAGGTGGCGAGGCCTGCTGCCGATGAGAGAGGCGCGGGGTCCACTGCCAGTGAGAGAGAGGTGACCTGTGGGGCCAGGTTGTCATCGACACAGAAATGGCAGTGGGATCATCTGTGCTTGATGCATATTCAGTCGGTGTGGTCTTCCGTGCGGCCGGCGGCGAGCAGTAGTGGTGCAACGCGGTCGCGAAGGAGACCTGTCTCGTGGCCTTGCGGAAACGCGTGTGTGAAAATGGAAATCGAAGTGAGATGCGTGCGTGTGAGGCGTTGGTGGAGAGCGTGGACAGATTATGGCGGCGGCGAGCGACGATGAGCGACGTGGAAGATAGAGAGAGAGAGGCACGAGGACGAGGGGAAAGAGAGATAGCGCGCGTGTGCGGATGTAGGTGCAGAACGGGGCGAGCGCATGAGCGAGGCAAGAGCGGCATGAAGCAATCCCGCGGTGGCGGCTCGGCAGCGGCTCGACGGCGACTGGTGTGGAGCGGCGAGGCCGCAGTTGTGCACGAGGGAAGGAGCGTGCGTATGTGAGAGGAAAAGTGCGACCGTGTGATGTGATGCTGTAATTAGTTATGATGATAAAACTAGATAATCCAAATATATACAGCCTTGATAGACGGAAAACACAGCTCATAAATCACAAAGCAACCAAGTGGTAGACATCCATCCAGTCAACTTAAAATACAATACCACCCCTCTAACTGCGCAGACCATATATACACCACCATGAACTGCAGCAGTAGGTCCTTCCTTATCCAGCGGAGACACTTTTCACACAGCCAAAGTTTCAAACAGCAGGCCGCAATCACGTAGTTCTACTTCTGGTAACTCACACTTTGGCATGTCACAAACCCATTCTTGCTGCTGCTGCTGCTGCTGTGCAAGCTCCTCATTTTCATCCTCACAATCAATTGCACACATGATGTAAAGCCCCAACTCTTCTTTACTTAGGTTCAGATTTAGCTTCCTTTTCAGCTGCGCAAGCAGTGACGAGAAAGTGGTCATTCCTTCACAGCCAATATTCTTACAAAATATATGGTGTGTCCAGTTTTCTGTCAGGATCTTAGACGATGAGAGATCGTCACAATGGATGTCCACTGAGAAGCCAAAGCAACAAGAGAGTACCATTCCATCATCCAGCAGTATGTTAAGCTTATCAACAAGGACCGAGATGGTCAAGACTTTATCTGCGGACCGCGACATCAACACTGAGCTCAGTTTGCGGCCTGATTCATCCATGAAGCGACGTATCTCCATACCCTGTCCAAAGGTTACTAGATCAAAACGGCCTTCCACAAACCCCACAGTTTCAAAAGCAATTGATGATGCCGACAGCGGTGCTGGTGTTAAAATCGGCAGAACAGCCTCACCATCGTCCACCCTCCGGCGCATGTCGCCAAGGCATTCTTGCTCGACACATTTACAACAAACTCGCTTGCTGTCGTTCATTGTCAACTTGAACTTGGAGTAACAACACGCCTCAGCAGACTGCGGCGCCGCACTGATTTCCCACAAGGCAGCATCCCACACCATATCAGCATACGGAGGTGGCTTTGGCTTATGCCGCCTCCTCTTCGTCTCTTCTCCTCCTCTCTTCCTTGTTCCGTTCACATATCTTCCTCCTCTCCTCTTCTTCCTGCTTGCGCATCGCCTCTTCCTCCAGCAGCCGCCTCTCCCTCTCTTCCTCTGTCTCCTCCATCCGCCTCTTCATCTCTTGATCCTCCTGATGGCGCATCATATCAAGCTTCCTCACCAGATTCTCCACAGGGGCGGCAATGTCGACCAAGCGCAAACCATCCTCGGAGTACAACCTCTCCTCCTTCCATCCAGAGGGGAGGCGGAACCCGTGCTCGGAGAAGCGGAGGTCCACTGTCGCGGAGGGCCCAGACAGGCGGAAGAGGATGCCACGGAGCTGCACGACGAGGTGCTCGACGTGCGACGTCACGGTGATGCCGCGGCCCCCGGGCATCCCCCGGATCACGGCCACCTCCCTCAACGGCGGCAACGGCGACCCCTCTCTCTGAATTACGCGCTTCTCGCGGGAGTGCTCGAGAGCGTAATAAGCATCATCTAAGATGCCCGAAACAATTCCCGGCAGGACCGCCGCTTCGCCGGATCGGTCCACCACCTGCTCCACCTGGTCATCCGGAGCTACCACGCGGCAGATGGGGATGGGGAAGGTGCACCCTCGCCGCTCCGGGAAGAAGCGGCGGGAGCTCCGGTGAGACCACGAGGCCCGCGCTTTCTTGACGGAGACCCGCATGGTGTAGAGGACGCAGGGTTGGGTGTACACCTTGGGAGCCTCATACAGGCACGGGCTCCCCGGGCCGTAGGACGCCATGAATCTCTCAAACAGGAGGCGGCGGCGGTCCATCTCCTCCTCCTCATCGTCCTCTTTCGCCCCGCTGGCCACCTCCCGCACCACAAGAGAGGGCAATACAGGTTCCCTCTCTTTGCTGTTCGCCTCGATGAACGTCATTGATGTCGCCGGCGCCGCCATCGGGATAGGATGCGGCGGCGGATTGGGGAAGAAAGCCAGGTTTAGGGCTAAAGGCAAGGAGCACGGGATGTTATTGTTTTTTTCTTTTTTTTTTCTTTTGAGAAGTGTATATTG
>JAZFNS010020002.1:68654426-68664955 GCA_037127165.1 Alloteropsis angusta | reverse complement strand
GGAGACCTGGAGTTGATCGAGGAGAGAAAGGTGGGGACTATTTTTGCCGGGTTGACTGTGACTCCCACTGTCCTGGGAGTTCGGGCTCAGCACATGATCAATTATGCACTAAACATATACCAGCATTTCAAAATATGATATTTACACGATTTGGGTAGGATTAGAATTTTGTTACCATCTTCCGCTAATTGTATTTTAGGCAAAATCGGAATTTTATTACCATCGTCGGCTAATTGTTCACTCGAGTTACTACGCGCTTTACCCAGCAGTTCGGATAAGCTAATAGGCCTCCCTGGCTTCGGTCATGGTTGACAGCAATAAAGCAGCAAATGAAAAGTAGTGAGCAAAACCAAAGGCTCCAGTCCTTCAGACTGAGCGTTAGCAATACGCTGTTGCCACAAGGCACCAGCACACACACACATACAAGCCCAGCTGAATCACAACAGCCCTAGGAACTGTTACCGCCAGGAAATGAGGCTGATTTCCTAGAGTATCAGTATGGTTTCCTTGGAATACACAAGCTTTATGTGCAGACTCACATTAGTCACTGCTGAGAAACATCTAGTACAAGCATCTCGCTCTCTCAAAAACAAAGTAAAACGAAACATCTATGTGTAACTAATATACATCCCCTTTTCACAATAGAAAAACAAGCAAAGAAAAAAAATTCTAATATCAATTATCATATACACCACTGGGTAAAGCATCGTATTGGTAGTTGCTGGACATTATCCAGGCTATGTACATCTGAAAAGCATGGGGGAACTATCTGGTCTCCACTCTCAAAGCAGATTCTGCAGGGTTGCTCCGGCATCTCAGCCATTGTTCATCTCGACACCCATGGGTTTCGCAGGAGCAAACCCATCATTTACAACACTCTGCACTGCACCGACCTCTTCGCACCCAGCACTTTCAATGTCCCTACTACTGGCACCGTGGGAATCTGCTTCATGGAGGTGTCGATCACAGACAGAGCTGTTGTCCAAGTCATCCCGAACCACAGGAGCCTCTTCGCCACCACCGCTTCTGCTGCTCCCATGGACATCGTGGCGATTGTGATTTCTGGCCTCAAGGCAGGGTTGGTAAACAGAAGGAATGTTGCTCGTGTTATTCTCGACTGGACGAGATTCTTCGTCACGGCTGGAAATGTTCCTGCTTTGTGCATTAGCATCACTCGCCTCTGTCCATCTGGCATGAGCCAGCCTCACAATGCTTATCAGCAGCATGAGAGACGAGATAAATCCGCTGGTGAGGAAGAGACCGGAGAAACTTTGCAAAGTGAGGGGCGTGGAAGGTGTCTTGGAAACTGTCGGTGGTGCAACAGCTGTGCCTAGCCATTTTTCTTCAATTTGTGATCCCTCACTCCCTTCAGTAATGTTCAAGATGGCAGTTGAAATATTATGCAACAGCGGAAAACCTAGAGGGAATACCTGAAAAATAAAACACGATGTTAATTAGGTCAGATTATTTATTCCCACAACGCAGAATGAGAATCCTATAGAAATCTATCATTTATCTAGACAAAAGAAAGTTAAATATGGTAAAGCACCGCACAGGATTGAGAAACTTACAAAACCTAGTCCTGGGGTCTTGTATACATGATCAACAATCTGGAATTCATTCTGGTACCGAGTGTCAGAGTAGAGGAAAGAAGTTAAATAGGGGACCTCATCAACTATAGCTGACACGCCTCCATTCATGGACCCCTTCCTCAAAGCTTCTGCATATTCATCCTCCTTTGAATAAGAAACCAACCTTTTTTTGCTGAAACCTCGATTTTTTAACATGGAGTACACAAATGACCCATGCTGGTACCCAACGCGGTCACGGTTCAAGAGAAGCTGGTCCAGACTTGTCACCGAAGGACGGAGCCTCTCTGCGGTTAAAATGGATGAAAAACTTGCTGTGTAGCTCTGCACTAGTACCAGCACTACAAAGCACCATACCACAACAATAATTTTTGACATTGGGCTCCTAATAATATGGTCTGTGCATAGAATAAATATGATGGAAGTTTAAGAACTAGTGTTAGAATAATTAACAAAACTATTTATATAAAGAAGTTAAGCTCAAGCTCCTGACCATGAGAAAATGTCAACGTGGATAAAGCAAAATACGAAGCAGTGCTGAACTGTCTCAAACTTGATCCTTGGTACTCGGGATTTTTGGGTCTCTCAATCACCCACACAACAAAGCCGGTGAAGAAGAAGAAGCCCACAGTTGCAAACCAAAGTTCCTTTGTCAGTGGTGCCAAAAATGTCCACTCAATTGGTTCTAAGTCACTCTTGTAAAGCACAAGCAAAGACACACCAGACTGCGTGTATGGCATTGTAAAGTCTACTTTTCCTATGCGGTCGACGGTTATGGTCACATCACCAGCTGCTCCGTCAAGGTTCTGCTTTATCCAGAAAATTAGAAGAGATAAGTTTAATCTTCAATGACAAGAAATCATAATGGTATAGATAAAAGACATGTAAAAGTATGCTATACAAAAATACAGGACTCAAGCTTACCCCTAAAGACACGTTGTCTACTAGCTCGTCATAAGTACCATCAAAGACACAAAAATCATAGCATAGAGGGTGTTGTAGCTTGTTCATAGCAGCCTTGAAGACATCAATGATGTAGCCAGTGACTTGTTTTGTGGTACTAGGACGAGTTGCATTATGCTTGCAAAAGAAATAAGGATGAGAAACATTCACAAAAGTTTTAAAACCATCTTTCTGTGGCACACCAATCCTGAGTGGCTTCTTAGTATAGCCACCACACACCTTGCCTGAGTTGCCTCCAGCTAATTTTCTAGCATTTCTTCTCCCAGATTCTGGATTAAGTGAAAGTTCAGAGTCAAGCTTAAGTGGAAAATCAGTCTTGTCATGCCCTTTCGAATTCTGTACAAGATCAGCTCGCAAAGCATTTGCGGTTCCACTGCCACTTTCGCTATTGTCAGAGCTATAGCTTCCTCTGCTTAGATTTTGTGGTTGCAAAGACAATGGTGTCCACAAACCTACTCCCATCACACCTTTATTTGTGACATTCACAATCTCATATGATGGCAGCTCCAGCTCCCCATTTACCAGCTTGAACTTCCCAGCCTGCCCATCAAATGCTATGCTGAGAATTGAATCAATAAGCGCTCTTCTGGTTCCATACACACCATGTCTACCCAAACCTGTTTCTGCCATCCAGATAGCTGACCCGGAGATCCCAGTTATCTCAGCTTCTGTAGCAGTGGCCCATGACGTGCCATATGCCCATAAAAGCAGCATGCTTGGATTGTACAAATGGTCAGTGTCTGAATTCTCCAGGTGGAACCATGCCTTGAACCGTGCTGAGAAGTTATTGGCATATCTTGTAGCCTGAACATAAGGCCGGAGAGTCACAACCCCCTGCAGATAATCAATTTCATCAGGGCTGAGGCTGTCCAGTACATTGCCCAGAGCAGCAGTGGCGATCCAGACATAATCCTCAGTTATCATGCCAGCACTCTTGGCCCTGGAGAAGAGATGGAGCGCAAGACCAGGGCTCATGTGGACAATGAACAGCCTTACTGGCATCTTCTTGAGGCGGTAGAGCACCTGGTCAAGGTGATAATCAGCCACACCAGTTGGCACAAACACACTATCCACGTGAACCTTGTTGCTCTGCAGTGCATCAGTTAGTGGCTGGAGAATGCCTGATCCATAAGGTGAATCCTCACACACCATGATGACCTCACGCCCTGAGAAAGAGGCGAGAATGCTGGCAATCGGCATGACCTGAAGGGCGTCTTGAGGTGCAGTGTTTACAAAGAAAGGCACAGTGTATAGACGTGACGTTGGAGAGACACCAGAGAAGGAGAGGACTGGAATTTGGTTGTAGCTGCCCAGTTGGGAAAACATATCTGCTTCAAATGATGTCTGAGGCGCTACAATGATGGCTTGAACTTGGGCATTCTTGATCAGGTCCTCAGCTGCGTAAACATAGCATCAAAGAATTAGCCTAGTAAACAATACCTCTCGAAGAACCCTAGTAAAGCATCATGAGATAAAAAAAGGTTAGTGCATTATTATTAGCACATCATTACAGCTCAAATCTGAACCGCCAAAAAAGCCTAGTAAATAAATGCGGCAATTGCATATTCTCCAAAATGTATTTAATTATCTAAACATCAACAGAGGCCAAAGGGTATGCCATGTATTCCCCACCTTCTACATTTTCCTACTTTGGCTTCCTGTGATATTCACATATTAAATCCACAAAATTCTCATAAAAGTTAAACATGTGGAAAAGAAGAACTGCCAAACGGACCCACGGAATACAATGGCATTGGTCATAGGTGTTCGGGAACAAATCCCGCCAATTCAAAGAGATCAAGGGAGGATCAAAGTGATCCGAAGGTAAGAAGAGCCAATTCAAGGATAAAGAGAAATATAAAAACTGTAAAGAGTCACACGGATCCGTGAAATTCCTACCGCTTTTTACCAGTGCAACATTTCGTCGAGCAGGTGGCGTGCACTGTCTACTGTTGCCGTGCCCAACTGCTACCGACTGGATGGAATGCTCGCGGTCGCCACCATTGCCGCACCGTACAGACCTAAGCAATAGATGAACACTGCGCTGCCTTGCCAAGTTGCCATGCTTCGTCCAGGCGTCCGCCGCCACTTGACACGGCACCACAAAACGCTCATCCTAGAGCGGGTTGCTATGCTGCCTATTTTACGTGACGCGCTCGAGCGGCTCCAAGCTCCGGCCTCGAGGTCGAGCGAGCGAACGAGGCTTCTGGCTACCGTGACCGGCGAGGAGGTGGCACTGGCGCCGACGAGGAGGAAGGGCAGCGTCCGCAGCGAAGGAGGTATATGCGCGGCGGCGGCGCTCATCGTGACGGAGACACGGAGACGGAGGCCGCTCGAGTCGAGTGGCGGCGTGGCGTGGGGAAGAAAGTTCCACGTCAGCTGGACAACGTTTGTTGTTTGTTTCTCCACGTGAAATCGTTTGGGCCCACACGAGACGATCGTCGAGATTAATATTTTCAAAATTTCGACTTCCAAATTCCAAAGTCAAGGACTTGGTTTGAACAGCTTTTCAAACAGGCTGCCGACGCGCAAATAGCGTGCGGACTTTTTAAAAGTATTTTGAGTGAACTGAACAACACAACAATATATAGGGCATGGAAATTTGTAGCATATCAAAATATTTGACGTTGTTGATTTTTTTTAAAAAAAATACTAGTAAATATGCTCATGCGTTACAACGAAAAAAAATAAAAGTTATCGTATGCCTGGAAGAAAACTCAGATGATAATATGATTTATGATAACCAATCCCTTACAATTCCTAATGTTGTCGCCACCTAAATTAATACACACAATATGTATTTTGTTATCTAGTGTCAAATGCCATAAATGTATATAAACAATAATTGATCAGTATTACCTGTACGGTCATGCTGCTTGGGTCTTTCAATGGAATGTGGTTCTAGGATTGTTTCGAAGAATCTATCTTTAACAAACTAAGCTAGAAATAGTCAATGTTATATATCAGTAAGGAAAACCAAGATGCAGCTAGCATATCCCAACCCAATTGCAAAAGTAGTGGTCAGCTTAAACCGGCCCCTTTCAATTGCAAATGGGATGGTGCTTGCTCGCTGCTAACTGTCGCACACTCGCACCGGCCGGTGAACGCTACCCTCGCTGTGTCCTCGTCTCTGCAAAGTAACGCCGAGCATCCGGCCTCAAAGGGACGGCCGCACGCGGCCGCTGGTCCTTCAGCACCCAACAAGCAAGTGAAGCAACGATGGCATGATATAGCTAGGAATTCAATAATGCTACTCGCTACGATTGCACCTAGAGCTCGGCCCGGCCGCAGCTTCAAGTCAGGTTCGAGTCACGGAGGCCAGGTCGACCAGGACATCGATCGGACGATGGACGAAACATATGGGTGGCAGCATACATGAAGGATTAGTACTCCCTCCGTTTCAAATTATAGACCGTTTGATTTTTTTTTAGCCTCAATTTTGACCACTTGTCTTATTCAAAAAATTTGTGCAAACGTAGTCAAATTTAAGTTTTTATTAAAATGTTTTTATTAATTAAGCAACTCATAATAAAAAATATAATATTCTGCACACTTTTTTGAATAAGACGAATTGTTAAAGTTGAGGTTAAAAAAGTCAAACGACCTACAATTTGGAACGGAGGAAGTATTAGGTGGAGAGATAGAGATTTGACCTTTCATCTTATTAAAAATTTTATGCAAATATATAAAAAAAAAGTCACACTTAAATTACATATGATGATAAAACAAATTAAAAATAAAATAAGTGATATACATAACATATTTTAAATAAGAAGAATGGTCAAAATTATGATAAAAATTAACGGCGACAAATATTTGTATAAAGATGTACTATTATGGTGTGAGTTGAACGATTATAACTGACTAAAGAGACATCAGTAGAAAAATATCATACTTATTCCTTCTACAAAAGATAACATTATTTCTGATAAGGAAATATACTTCTCATATTTTTTTGTGTGGGTAGTATTATATACAACCTCCGGTCAAATAGGTTGCGGTTTTAGACAATCAAATTTCGCCTATGTTCTGGGAAATATCATACTTGTCTATTTGCGACAAATTAGCAAAAATGATTTCATATATATTGCATACTCAATTGCCTACGGATCTCTTTTCTTCCAATGAACCGAAATTGCCTGCAGAAATAGCCTAATACAATTCATCGCCACTTTTCTATATATTTGTATGGCTTAGCTAGGTTTACTCTTGTTTAGTCACAGCAATCTATTTTTTAGTGTCTGGTATCTTTCACCCATTTGTTATCAAGGTTAGTATAGTTCTTAATTTCATCCCAAAACAACAAAATATGCTCGGATAAAGAACCCATGCAAGTTTTAAATTTGCGATTGATTCGTTTCAGAAATGTGAATAATTAAGTAAATCATTGATATAGAAATATCTCCATAAGAGAGAATACAACTTCACTAAAAATGTGCAGAGCCTAAAATTCACGTTTGCACATATGCCATTCTTCTTTTTTTGTATGGCATCTCACTGGCACTATACCTTATTTCCACGCAAAGTCGGGCAATTTAAGTCCCCAAATCCCTGGACCTAAGTTTTAACATAGCAAAAATTGGTTAGTTTGTTGAGTAACAAACTATTTTAACAACATCCCCTTGATCCTATCAGGTGGCTAGTGATTTAGCTATGCTTGCAATTTCGGTCTCCAGAGAATATCGTCGTATGCTGGCTCAAATAGATCCTAGTGGTTCTGAAATATTTTGAATAATTACAATGTTATTCCTGATAGGAGTAAAATGCATCCAGGATTTTTTAAGCTCATCTTTTTTATCCCCATTTAGGTCATAATAATTTCTCAAAGCGAGTAGTATCTGTGTATCTTGGTCCTTAAAAGCCTTTTTAAGTTTAGGGACAACAAATTGAAAAAGGTACATAGTTGAAAAAAAAATAGACCTAGATGAGCTAAACCATCTAGAATCCATGAAAAAAGAGCGAGTGTGCGTGTGCGTGAACGTCCGTGTACTGTTTTTTCGAAAAAAATGTATTCGTTCTTACCAACATGCTCAGCTGTAGCAGGATCTCCACGCGAGTCCCTGACATGCAGGCCCACCCGCGTGGCGTAGCCCGGTTGCTTCACGTAGAAGTCCTCCAGCGCCATGGAAATGGCGGCGAGGCTCTTCCTCCCTACGTCGCTGGCGAGGTCCAGCACTACACCTACCGGCACCGTCGTTGTCTTCCCCGCCGCCGCCGCGCCGGCGACGCTCCACAACATGAGCGAAGAGAGGAGAGCTGCGGCGGCAAGCTCGCGGTGTCGTCGTGCCATTGGGCGGCTGTCCATGCATGCCCCCAGCAATGGTTGTCGCCAAGTTTTCAGTTGGATCGAGATAGGAAACAGTCGATCAGTATATATATACCGCACAGATGACGAGCTAGAGAGCGAGGTGGGACTGCATCACTGCACACTGCAGGCAAATGTCAACGCCGACCTAGGAAATTTCTAGGGTGGCTGATTCTGGGATGTTTAGTTCACTCTCCAATTTTTTTTTTCACCCCACGTCAAAGAAAATCTTACATGCACGAAGTATCAAATGTAGACGAAAAAGACTTATTACATGGATGTAATGTACATTGCGAGATGAATCTAATGAGCATACTTATTCCATAATTTACAGCAGTGATGCTACAATAACCATACGTTAATCATGAATTTATTATCTCTAAATACCTATGTTAGATTCGTCTTACGATTTTCAGTCGAGATTTGTAATTAGTTTTATTATTAATCTACGTTTACCACTCCTAAATAGTAATATTTTCTTTATAAAAAGTTTTTGCAAATTATTTTCACTAAATAAACACCTCCTCTGTCTGGCCGGTGCATGACTTAGCTCATTACTGCTCCATCGATCTCTAGCTCGTGGATCCGCATCTGCCTGCAAGATGACGCATGCCTTGATAAAATATTTTACTTTTCCACGAGAAGAATTTGAGGTTTCTGGTTCGATAGGTTCATCACCAGTTAGCTAAGCTTGACTTTTGCTGATTCTTGCAAGTCTTGGTATTGCTCTATTGCATGTCTACGGAGATGCCTCTTTTTTTGTGCTGGTAAATATGTCGTGACCAATGAACGCCATGCACGGATCTACATCTACTGAGATGGTGCCAGCCATCGTCTGACCAACGTCGACGTCGTCACGTCCTGCCTTGAAGATGATAACATTCTGGCCGGCTGATTTAATTCTTCTTTAAAAGATCGATCTCGACTGCAACGGGTTAATACCCCCTCCATAACGAAATGTTTCTCACCATTGATTTTTTTTTTAAAACGTTTAATCTTTCAGTTTATTGAAAAATTTATAAAAATTTGTGAAAAGTAAGTCACACTTAAAATACATATAATAATAAAGCAAATATCAAACAAAACAAATTATATACACATAATATTTTTTAATAAAATAAATGGTCAAAATCGTAAAAAAATCAGTGGTGGAATATTTGGATACGATGTAAGTACTTTGTTTCACCAGCGCATGTAAATATGATTCAGCGGCCACATGGCGTTCTGTCGACGTATATATTAGGATGAGGCGGCATAATAGTATTGCTTCAAGAAGTCTCCTTGGTCTACGCGTTACTTTGTTCATGAAAGAGCGCTAGTAATTTCTCCGAAGTTGCTGGGAATCTTATGCAGAAACTTAATTAGTTTGAGCAGTAATCAAATAATACAAGAGAGCGAGGCGCACATGTCATCAGACTTTCAAACGCTATGCGGCACTGTCATCAGACTGTCAGATGCCATGCGTGATTTGTCCATCACAATCTTATCTTTCTTAGGTTTGGTCAGAAGAATTCGAAGTAATACTTTTATGGTTATTGTTCCAACAAAAAAAATGGTTGCCCTGTTCTGTTCAGGAGTATGTCATCGCTGGGCACGCATGCTCTCGGATGAATTTTCTTGAAATTCGTTGAGCTTCTGGCAAACTGAGTCATCCAAACTGTGCACCGCAGGAAGAAGTTTCTGTGAAATGGCATGAGCGAGCGATGCCAAATATACTCCAGTTTCTGCATCTGGGATCTACTCCATCCGTCCACAAAAGAATGCAATTCTCGCTTCCTGAAAAAATTTATAATCTCAAGTTTGGCCAATTATAGAATTAGAAATATTAGTTTTCATAACACATCATATATATTGTTAGATTCGTTATAAAATATATTTTAATAATAAATTTATAGAGTCATAAATATGGATATAATTTCCTAGAAACTTGGTTAAACATGAACAATTTTAAATGACAAGCAACCTATAGTTGCATTCTTTTATGGACAGGAGTAGTTGTTAACGAGTAAAGAATGTTTGTTTCAGCTTCTATTTGGAAAACCCTGGCAGAACTGCATTGGGCAATCTGATTGATCTCCATCTTTCATGCATCTGTCCCTAGTTTCTTTTCTGTAACCATCCTGGCCGGGTCAAGCATTCTGTCAAGTTGTCAAAGGATAACACTAGACCTATCAGTCAGTCAGCCGGTCCTGTTCTGCAGGCTTGATTGTGCTTTTTATAAGGCAACTGATCGGCCAGAAGTTTGAGTTCCTGAAACAAAAAATGGAAAGAAGAAAATCAAGTCATGGGTCAATGATGGGAACTGCTTAAAAAACAGACCGATCCATAATTCTGGCCTGGTTCTGTTGAGTAACGTCATTTTTGCAAGAATATGTTGAGCACGTTATCTCTTCTTCAAACCCACTCCTTAAAAAAATTAAAAAGGAGAAATTGTTTGCGACCTTTGGCCTTGACACCGTAGGTCTTCAAATAATCCAATCAAAACAAAGCTAATACATATAAAATTTTAAAACTCTTATTTTTTTCAGTACATAGTATAAATCAATAATGATCCATTTCTCTTTGATCTGGTATGACAGTAAATTTAGGTTTTTTATGAGTAAATTGCATCCACCATACAATAACTTGTCAAGTGGGTGCATATTAGTCCAATAACTTGTAAAATGCTCGAT
>JAZFNS010020002.1:66258397-66271444 GCA_037127165.1 Alloteropsis angusta | reverse complement strand
ACAAACAAAAGTTTTAAAACTCGTTAGCAGATTTTAATTTGGGTTGATTTTTAGGGCTGTCACAGTTGGGTGTCTCACTAGACCAAGTAAATCGTCTACCCTGCAGCCGCAGCTCCTTGAGGTCCAAATCGTCTAGCACTGCCTTGAAAGAGTTCATCATCCGTCGATTCACCCTGTCGTTGTTCTTGTCTGCTGCTCGATAGATTAGATTGAAATCTCCCATTACTGTCCACTGCGGAAGCATCATGGTCTGAGTGTTTCTGATTTCTTGCATGAATCGCCGTTTTTCATCGTCTTCCTGAGGTCCGCATACACCAGTCAGACTCCAGGCTTGGCCGCTCGCTCTGCAGCGTACTGTGGCGGATACCATGAACTCCCCAAGTTCTACATCTTGCAACAGAAAGTGATCAACAGAGCAAGCGATGATAATCCCACCGCGCGTTCCCTGTGCCAACACAGCCGCATATCCACCTATGAATTTGTCGCCCAATGTGTCTCTGATTACATTGTCGTCGACCACGGCCAGTTTTGTCTCCTGTAAACAAACTACCGTGGCGTGATGATCTGCCACCATATCGCGCACCACCTGACGGCGGGCAGTTCCATTGAGGCCGCGCACATTCCAATTAAAGATCACACAATTGTTGTCATTCATTGAGGTTCAGTACATCGACTACACCGTCAATTACGACAGCAACGGTGTTCCGTGACACTCCTCCTTGACCCTGAACTAGATGAGGTCTGCATAGGTTGCAACGACCTCGATACACCTCCAACTCTATCCTCCTACCATCATTCCACCCAACTAAGCCACTATTATTTGAAGAACACATATGAAAACAGCCGGACCACCCGAATTGAGCTGACATCTTAACCCATGGCGACAGTGCCGCTAGGCCCAGTTCCTTCAGCCAACAGGTCAGCAATGGCCGCAGCGGCCTGTAGCGGCAGCGGCTCTTTGAACAGGCCGAGTAGCCGCGTCTGCGGGTCTGAAGTGCTGCCGTTACCTTCATGTAGCGGCTCCAGTTTTTTGAGGAGGACCGCTTGGCAACGCTTCACCGAATGCAGGTTGGAGGTAGCCTTGGTCGATAGTCGTGCGCTTCTCCTAGGCCTTGCCGCACAGGCCTCGGTCATCGGGGAGGTAGCCGGCGGCGGTAGCACAGCCGGAGCGGGGGAGACGGTGAAGTCTTTGAGCAGCTCGTTCAGTTCCATGAGCTCCACCCCAGGTTGCGCGGCGATGGCGTCGGGAGTTCCCTCCCTGGTGGGAGTCTGCTGCAGCTCAGCGGCAGCAGCATCCGACAGCAGAGAGGGCGGGGGGGATTCAAGCAGCCCCGTAGGTAGCAGAAGCATGGCTGTGTCCGCATCCACTTCCAGGGGTGGGCTGCAAGGTCCCGCGAATGGCAGCTCGTCCAGGGGCGGCCCAAGGAATTGGAGCGCCTTGCCCGCACTGGCCGCCTCCGACCACGGCCCAGTGAGGTAGTCAACCGAGGGGGGGCTGAGCGATGTGGGAGCCGTTGGGCCGGGTGTCGCGGCCCAAGTTGCTGACGGATCGAAGAAGAGTGGGCCAGCAGGGGTGTGCACCTTTGCGCCCAGCTCGAGCAGCCCACTTTCCACTAGCATCGGGTCGTTGCCGCCTTCCAGGGTCAAGTTGCCCATAGAAGAGTCCAAGTGACCCCAGAGCGTGTCCAGCAAGTCTTCTGGGAGAGCATCATCTTCCACGCGGTCAGAACTGGCATCGGTAGTGCCAGCCCTGTCCGCCGCAGTTACAGCGTCATTGCCCGTGACGCCAACATCGTCGCCAAGCGGCAACGAGGTGGTGTCGACCATGTCTGGGCCCATGGTTGGCCCCTTGGAGGCCTGGCCCACAGGTGGCCCCGTCGTTGGTGGGGCCGGGTTGGACCGGCCGTTGCCCGCAGCGCTCCCGGGTCCTCCGGGCAATGGCCGGCGTTCACGCCGGGAGGATGTCGCCGTGTCCTCGTCGCTGCCCATGCCGCCGCCCGGGGGAGATCGGTCTCGCTTGCGGTACTCGAAGCGACGGCGGCCCCCAGCAGGAGGCGGCCGGGGCGGAGGCACGTCGCCATCCCGAGTGCCGAGATGCCAGGCATGAATGTAGGTCTTGGGCCACTCTTCCCCGGAGGGGGAGGATGTCGGGATGCCGCTGGTGGCACTGCAGCGCTCGCCGGAGGGGGAGCTCGATGTCGGCGGGCGAAAGTCGATGACCCGGTCGATGTGGAGCAACACCGGGAAGGTGAGCAGGCGCACCGGCCCACGGCGTGGCCGGCGGCCAAGCGGCTGGCCATGGTTGTCATGGCGCCAATATGATTCCCGTCTCCCAGGTGGTGCTTCCAGCGAGAGGTGGCCGCTCTTGGCGAAGGCGTCCGGGTCTTTGGCCCAGACCCAGATGCAGCAGCATGCGCGATCATCTTCCTTGTACTCAGAACGGTCGAGCCGCTCGAACAGAGTACCTTGTGGCAGGAGCGGCGCCACCACCTCAGGTTGCTGGGCGTGGGGGGGACACCTTCAATGCAGAGGCGCACCTTGAAGCAGAGGTCGTTGAAGGGGGCCGCCGCCGCATGCGACACGGGCGTCCATGGCCGGAAGTGGAACCTATTGCCGCCAATGGGGTAGCCAGGAGGCAGGTTGAGGACGAGGTCACGCTGCTGCCGAAGGTCGAACACCACCAGAAACCCCTCCGGCAGGTATGGCCTGACCTCGACTTGCTCCGGCAACGCACCGAAGACCACTGCGCTGAGCGCGCGAGCAACCTGGAGGCACGATGGCCGCGCGCCATCCCTGATAGCCACCGCAATGACGGCTGTGTGGCAGAGCTGGGCTTCCCAATCCAGCATCTCAAGCGAAAGCGGGGCGCAGGCGACTACGGAGTCGGGGCGGGCGTGCGGTTCTCCTGGAACTACGTCCATGGCGGGGGGCGTGGTGCGCTGGCGTGGGGAGGGTGGTGGGGGGCGGTGACGGGTTGTGGAAGATGAAGAACTGGTGGGGGGTGCCCTTGGCGCTAAAGCTTTGCCATAATTTCTACACCAGCGAGCGAGGTGGCCGTTGCGGTAACAGAGGAAGCATTTTGGTGGTTCTCGGCAGTGGCGCACACTGTGGTCAGCGGCGAGGCAGCGGAAGCAGCGCCCAGCAGTGCGTTGGTGGAAGAGATCGGCAAAGGATGAGGGAGTGGGGTGTGAGGGCGTGACCTTGGCGCCGAGGCGGCGGAAGACGGATGTCCGGCGGTCGGCCCGAGGATCCTGCGTGCCTCCAACCATAGTTTCCTTGCGGCGGCGCTGCTTGCTGCGAGCCGTCTGCCATCCGTCGGCGTCCACCTCCTGTGCCTTCTTCTCCGGGAGATTCCTTTGCCTAGGAGTTGGGAACCTGAGGCGAGAGTGGATAGCCGGCCTGCTCCGGGAGGGAAAGGGGCCTCTGGCCGCCCCCCCGTTCGGCACGACGAGGACCGACTTCAGCCGGGGCTTCCTCTCATCAGGCGTCGCGGCAGGCCCTTTGCCCTTCTCGTTGATTGCAGGTGGGAGAGGGGCTTTGGCATCACCTGAGAGGCGCGGCAGAGCATTCCGCGCTTGGGTCTTCACGGGCGTCGCATCGCCGTTCCCCGGGGAGGAGAGCAGCGCCTCCTTGTAGCTCCGCGGCTTGGCGTCGTCTTGTGCTTGGCGTTGTGGATCTTGTTCGATTCCTCCGCTGACCGTTGCCGGCGGGCTAGGAGAGAAGTCGTAGTCGACGAGATCCACCTCGTCGAGCTGGGAAGCCGGGGATTGGGGGGGAATGGGTGAGCTGGGTGGCCGCCGGAGGCCGGAGTGGTCCGCCGGCGCTGGTGTGGAGGGGCGGGGGAGCGGAAGGGGAGAGGGGGCCATTTCGCTCCGGTGACTCGCTCTCACTCCCCTCACAATATATAGTTATTTGCCTCTTTTTATACCCTCTGTAAGATGTTTTTCCCAGGATGTTGTTATCAACAAATTCTTGGCTTTTTGTCGAACTTTGTGGATACCAAGAATTCTTGGCTTTTTATATATCCCGAATGGACGCTTCTTGCTTGTTGCTTGTAAAGCTTTGATGAAGTCTAAAACTCTTGGGCCTTCAGCAGCAGCAGCCTGTATAAAAACTAAAAATGACACAAGGAGCCAGTACTGTAGTATCGGCCCATGGCATGATGGCATTGAGATATCGGCCCAGCCCAGAAGCATCGTGGGCCCGAGATGTCAATCAGTAGCTGTGTTTTTTGTTCCCGTCGCACGAGGAAAATCGCTCGACGTCCCCGGGTGCTTGCCTGCCTGGCAGCGTTTGTCCGCTGCCACGTCAGCCGTGTGGGCCCTATGGGGGCCCGCCTGCTGACCTGCTCCACAAGGAAACTGGCACCCCCTTTCACACACACAAAATCTTTGAACTGGATTTCAGTCGAGAACGCCATGGTCAGTAGCGACTTTTAGTGAGCACTTTGACTGGGTTGCGCCGAAGCGCCTCGGCTAGGTGCATTGCACAGTTGGATTGGAGCCTACCAAACCACCAAAGCGATGGCGTTGAGACTTGAGACCCACATCGACCAGACCGGACCAGTCCAGTGCCAAGACCACGCTACCAGAGAACACAGAGAACAAGGCCGCACGAACGGCAAGACTTGCGCCGTCAGTAGCGCGTGTCGTCGCGTGTGTGCTGCAGCAGTTGAACATTCAGCATTTGGGTGTCCTTTAGTTTCCAAAAAAAAAACACATAATCTTACATACATAGACCATTAAATATAAACAAAAAATAACTTATTACATGAATGAACTGTAAATTACGAGACGAATCTAACAAGTCTACTTAATCCATAGTTTGCAACAATGATGCTACAGTAACTATCCGCTAATCATGAATAATTACTCTCTAGTGACCCTCATTAGATTCATCTCACGATTTCCAGACGAGATCTGTAATTAGTTTTATTAATATATGTTTACTATTCTTAAACGATAAGATTTTCTTTGCAACGAGTTTTCGCAAAAAAATTCACCGGACTAAACACCCGTTGATTTCTGCCTGCGTGGATGATGACATGTACACTAGAACGGGTCAGGTCAAGTTGGTGGACCGGTAAAACAATTAGGGGTGTTTTCGGTGAAAAAATTATGAAAAAAATTGCAAATAGAATCTTTAAGTAAATGTGGACTAATAGTAAAATTAATTACATATTTCGTCTGGAAATAGCGAGACGAAACTAATGAGGGTAATTAATCCGTGGTTAAAGGATGGTTTCTGTAGCATCACCGCTGCAAATTATGGATTAAGTAGGCTCAATAGATTTGTCTCGCAACTTACAGTCCATATGTGTAATAAGTTATTTTTTCCATCTATATTTAATATTTCATGCATGTAAGATTCTCTTTGATGTAACATATGAAAATAGTTTGAGGAGGGAACTAAACACCCTCTTAGTATATTTTGGGGGTGTTTAGATTCATGGAAAGCACTATTCATGGAATGTCACATCAAGAGAATCTTACAATATGAAGTATTAAATATAGACAAAAAAATAATCCATTATATCAATGGAATGTACTCCCTCCGTCCATAAAAGAATGCAATTCTTGCTTCCCGAAAAATTTTAAAATCTCAAGTTTGACCAATTATATATTTAAAAATATTACTTTTATAAGACATATATATCGTTAGATTTGTAACAAAATATACTTTAATAATAAATTTATTTACAACCAAAAATATGAATACATTTTTTCTAGAAACTTGGTCAAGCGCGAACTACTTTAATTGGCACGCAACCCATAGTTGTGGAGAGAGGTAGTATGTTGCAAGACGGATCTAACGAGCCTTATAATCCATGTTTTGTAATATTAATGCTACAATAACCGTCCGCTAATTATTAGTTAAATACTCTCTCTGTCCCAAAAAGACCGTTCGTTTAGAAAATTTTAGACAGATTAGTGTGAATGTAAAATGACCAAGGTGCCTCTATTTACTCATGGTAGTTGTGATTGAAATTGCGTTGTCAATAAATACACGTGCATTGGAACAAGAAAAATAGCACCAATCAAGCATTTGATTAGCTCCATGCGTTTCTCCATGCATTTTTTTTGTTGGGGTGGATTTAATTATATGGTTCTTACTATAAGCTAAATAAACACTTTTTATGGGACAAAACATGAATATTAAACGAACGTTTATTTTCAGACAAATAGAGTATCATATAATTATCCGTAATTAGATTCGTCCCGCGATTTTCAGACTAGATTTATAATTTTTTTATTAGTGATCTATGTTTACTACTTCTAAATAGTACATTTTCTTTGATATGACTTTTCATTAATATTGATTTCCCCGGTCTAAACTTTTTTTTCCCCGGTAGCAATACAACGTTGTTTAGCGCCTAATGAGGATCCGAATATTCCCTCGCAAAACGAGCAGGGTTGTTCTCCCCGCTGATTTGCGGAGGCGTTGTCCTGATCCACAGTGTGTGTCTGTACTCTCCAGTGCCGACTGATGGCGACGACTGCATTGTTCGTGACGATGGTGCGAGTCAGGACTCAGGACTCAGGAGGGGGAAGGCCGAAGGGGAAGACTTGAAGTCAACGTGTGCTAGCTTCCGGATCAGATGAGCTTGCAGAAGCTTCCCCATCTAGCTTCGCCGCTGGCTGCTGCGCCCCTCTCCGTCGCCACGCTCGCCGGCGTGCTGCCGTTGTGGTCGCTGCGGACGGGCTCACCTGAGCTGCTTCCAACTGGCACCGCAGGTTCGTCTAGTCTGCCCCATCTTCGGTGTTTGTTTATCGTTTCGCTGAGGCGAGAGAAAGCTAAGTTTTCCTAGCTATTTGCTTGCCTTATTTTGGATCAAATCTACTAGCTGAATTTCTGGTTTTTGTGCCGAGTGAGGAAAACAATCCCGGGCTTTCATTAAAAAAAAAACCTGGACTAGGCTCACTGAACTGTTCACTTTTAGCTGCAATTTCTTTCAGAGATCAACCAAGCAAAGCAGCTCCTCTGAAACGGGTAAGAAACTAGATCTGGAAGATGTCAAAGACGGAGTGAATAGTCTGTGAATATGGATCGACTTTTCTTTGGGGTGTTTGGATTCCAAGGGCTTAAAATAAGCCCTGTCACATCGAATCTTTTGATGTCAATTAGAAGAACTAACATAAGCTAATTACAAAACTACTAATTGCATAACTCATAGGCTTTTTATCGCGAGAGGATTCTATTCAACCTAATTAACTCATGATCAGTACATGTTTACTGTAGCATCACATTGGTTAATCATGAACTAATTAATTTTAGTAGATTTGTCTCGTGAAAGACTTAGAAGCTATAAAATTCGTTTTTGTCATTAATCTATGTTTAACACTTCTAATTAGCATTTAAGCGTTTTTTCCAATCGAACGCCCCTGTCTGATCATAAATAGGCGTTTTGTCTCGCCTAATATGGTTTCCCACTGTCCCAAAACCCAGACTTGGCGAAGCAGTGTGTGGTATGACGGGGTGTTTTGTTCATCCTATTTTAAAGAAATGGTAAGCGTTGGGTCAAGTGCATAAAGAGAAAAATGTATTGAGAAATGTGTATTCTACAAAATTTTAGAGAATTGAGTGACTAAACACTCCGACGTGTACAAGCGGGAGTGTGGGATTTGGCCCGGCCGGTTCGGGCCCAGAGGACTTTGAGGCCATTGGTTGGGGCTCTGCTGGGCTGCCTTTGGTGATGGCTCAGAAGTCAGACCAGATGAACAATTCATGTGGTGTCCCAATCATTCAACAGCAGAAACTCTTAAGTCAAGTCTAATAAAAAGTATATAAAGGCCTCATCGATCAGATAAGACCGCGTTTAAAAACATTTATATTAAAGAGAATATATTTTTCAATACTTTTATGATCATAGATTGAAACTTGCTAAACTAAATAAACAAAGGCATATATTGGATAGTTGCAGCCGAGGATGTGCAATGCAACCACACACGAAATTTCGCAGGCTTGCACACTCAGACTTGCATGAGGTGTGCTCACGTCTACATGGACTTCAAACTAAACTAGGATCCCAGTAACTCCCAAGTGCGTCGTCAAGCGATTAGATATTCCGTAAGCTCGCAACACTCCCAGCAGAAAATTATTAAGTAAGTACCGGCTCATTAGAAAAAGAGAAGAGAAGGAGAAGACACATATTGCTTCTGACCACGGCTTCATTTCTTTTTACTTATTTTTGGAGGACAGACCACACGGCTTCAGTTTTTGAGTTGGTGTTGGTGCGTGGAAACTCATCATGCACCGTGTTTAGATTGATAAATTGAGAATGAAAGTTACTATTGAAAAACGTGTCCTGTGAAGATAACACGTTTTTTTTTAATATAAAAAGGGTGATGTACGAGTACGAGCCCAGCTCGCGGCATCGCGCAACGCTGTCACATTCACGAGACCGACGCCCTCCTCCACAAGCACAAGCAATCTCTCTCGCCACTCTCTCCCCTCACCACCAGCCAAGCCACGGGCACAACCTCCCACCGCCGGCCCCCGCGAGTTCCTAAACCCCTAAAGCACCGTCGCTGTTCTCCCATCCTCCAAGAAAGGCGCGCCAGGCTCTCCCTCCTCAGCTCGGGATCCTCGCCCTCGCCGGCGAGCCCAGCCCCAGCACCGGCCGTGCAATGGGTAACGCGAACTCCGCCGCCGCAGCTCCCGCTCTGTGCGCGGCGATGAGCTCCCTAGCTCTCATCAACCTCCTGGACCCGCAACATGGTACGGGCACCACAGCAGCCGCTCAAGCCTCGGCGCTCCGCAGCGCGGTCCGGGCCTGCCTGCCGTTGGCTGTGGCGGGCGGGTTCCTAGCCTTCTCCGCTTCCGTGGCCTTTCTCTTCCGCCACCTTCGTCGCGCCGGCGCCGTGGCCGACGCGGGGGGCGGCAACCGGCGCCTGCCGGAGCACCTGACCTTCACGCTATGCGCGTCTGCTGGGCTCCTCCAGCTCCTTCTGTCCGTCGCGGCGGGTGCGGCGGGTCATGTGGATCACGGCGGCGCGGCTCACGGTCTCGGCATCGCTGCTCTCCGTGCCCTGCCCGCCGCGGCCACCGCGAGCTTCTACCTGGGCATCATGCTGATCATCGTCGGCCACATCCGCGCCGGTGGCGAGGGTGGCGGGACTGGCAGCGGTGCCGTCGCCGCAGGCGAGGCGCCCGTCGGGCTCCTCGCCAACATGGCGGTCGCCGCGGCGGCGGCGGTCGTGTTTCTGATGGCTGCAGCCATCTGCTTCATGTAAGTTTTCCCATCGATCCTCGCCCTCTGCTCCGGCCCCGCCGTGCACTGGCAGCCACCGGCGCCCGTGCGGCCGTGCAACGGCTCTGGCTCGCACGCCTCCCGTCCAGCGCCAAATTCCCCGAGGTCGCGCCAGCGCGTCCCCAGCTGCGTCGCAGGCTCGCAGCCCGCCGCGGCCGCCCCGCCGGCACCAGCCGATCTTGCCTCTGGTTCNCAGTGTTTTCTCAAATCCAATCTTTCATTTTTCCTAGAATTTTCATGATCAAGCTAGCGTGATTAGTAACAGATGGCTGGTGATTGACCAATCAATATCGTTCTTAATGCAGTGTTATTACGTTAAACAATCATCACTGAATTGTGTTTCCCTTTTGCATTGCTCAGTTGATATGCCGCCGATGACGAAATGTGGGTCTTGTGTGTGATGNCAAATAAGCTGCTGGCTGGCTGCCATGAGAGTCCATCATGGCGATATTGTGATATTTCCCGATTTTAGTCACATTTGCTTAATGAATCCTGTCATTTGTAATAATATTCAGATGAATTCTGTACTGAATATGGTTGTGCTGGTTACCTTGAACTTGTGTGGACCATTTCTGATGGTACCTTCAACTTGTGTGGCTATTATGATTGAATACTTCTCTATGCTTCTGCCACCATACTGATGATACTAGGGACTGTGTGGTAAAAGGTGATATATGATGCGGTTATATCTTCCGTGATTCTGTCTGCTGCATGTACGTGATCATTGCTGATTTTGCCTGTATTGATGTTCTGGGAACTGGGATATGCAAGTAGCAAAAAGGGATGGCTTTTGCCTGCTGGAATGGATCCATTACTTTCCATTTACAGGTTTAGACTTGGAGCTTCCAGCAGAATTTGAAGAGTGTCATGAGAAAAGGGGGGAAGGTTGTGCAGGTTATGTCTCTTTACATTTGCAGGCTTCATATTTCTGTTGTTTTTTTCAGCTGGCTCTGGGTTTTTAGCCTTTTAGGGGCTGCTTGTTGGAGTCACTACTACTTATCTAGTAGAGTTTAGTATAGTAATCAGTGGCCGAGGTGAGTAGTCATTTCATATTAACTGTCGGCAATAGTTAGACGGCTACTCTATTTTTTACTCTTGGCAAAGCCTCGTATTAAGCTTAACTACCTTCGGCCGTTTGTCTAAAATAATACTATCTAAAGTCCCGTCGGGCACATGCATAAACTCTCTCGGCAAATGTTACAGATCCAGTTGTGAGTAACTCTAGTTTGTTGGGTTCCTGTTGCAATTATTTTTTACATATACTTGTCACATGTAAGACATTTCCAGGCTTCTGTTCAAGATCTAGGTTAGCATACACTCTCTAACTCTCTTTGGTCTAAAAAAAGATCTGAATGAGTTCTGATAATTTCTCTGATTCTTTACTTCTTTTCTGTTGTGTGCAGGCAGCAGTTCAGGCCTAAGCATGTTCGTTTATATTCATCTTGATCCATATCAGGCCTAAGCCGAGAGTGTTTCTTCAAAAAAAAAAAGAGAGTGACATTAAGGGGAAAAGAATCATTTAGAATTTTGCGCATATCCGTTTGAATGAGATGATGAGCTTACAGCGCGTAACCTGTACCTTGATTATCGTCCTGCTTCTAGAGTTCCGGCCCGTTGCTCGTCCTAGATTTGGATCCTGGAAATCTACTCCCAAGTCGCTCTAGTTTGATCGGTGGCTGCCATTGACAGTGCCAATCCGGCCTCCTGGACACATTGGCAGTGACAGGTGAAGTAACAGTAGAAATGGGCAGCGATTTCCATTCGATTCCCATGATTATTGACCGTAACAGTGGAACTGTAGATGCATGCCCCGACGGATCAGAAGACGCGAGATACTTACCCCGACGATCATGATAGTTTCTCCCTGTTTTCGATCCTTGTAAATATGTTCAGTTTGTATTTCTTCTTCTATGATAGTTTTTCCTTGTTTTCAATCCTTGTAAATATGCTCACTTTGTATTTGCAACAAAAGTTCAGGCACAACACAACCTAAGGTTGCGGTAGTTTTTTTTTCTGTCTTTTGTTTCTAGTTCTTGTTAATTGTAGTGTTCTGAAATTAATTATTGTAGCAATGGGATTGCTGACCAGCTGAGACATCTTATATTGATCTGCCCATGGTGTCCTATGGAATTGATGGTTGTATATCTTATTTAAATTGATAACATTATGATTTCTTGGTCGTGCCACATGTGATCTGATTGTTGGAGCTTTTAACTAGTGTCATCAATATATCCTGCAGGTATGACTTGGCCATAAACAAATCTCTTGAAAATGCATTGGCCTTTTTAATGTGTCCCTACTTTCACCCTGTTGAGTTCGGCAACTTTCACCTGTTACGCATTGAAAAACGTGTCCCCCTCATATGACACGCTTCCCAATGAAACTTTCACCCCCAACTTTCCAATCTAAACACCCCCTTTGTTAGTTTTGAAAAAGGTGGTTCGTTCGTACTGATGACCATTCGAGACAAAACAATGGAAGAAGCGAAGTAGTTGATCGGTTGGCATCATGCTATGCAGCAAAATATTCTTGTCGGACTTCACGGCTGGCTTCTGCGGTTCTGCCCCGCCTTGACTAATTAATTAATTCTCTGGTTTTTTCGCCAAAAATCACTCATAGTAGTTAGTTGAGTTTTTGATGACCTGATGAATTAGATGAAAAGTAACGTTTCTTCTTCTTATAATCTTGCCAAGGTGAAATGAGACTATCATAAGAGCTTTTTTTCAGTAAGACAGTCATAAGAGCTTGCTGTGTTGTTAGGTCAATCTTAGTGCATAGTTACCTATAATGAGAACTACACAATTGTGCCAGATAAGTTTTATAAGGATAAAACTTCTCTTTCATCTGATAAAACACACTTTACTAATTACATTGCCAAGTCAATAATCTTACTGATATGACAATAAATTTAATATCATAATAAAACTTTCATGAAACTTCTCATTAAAACTGGCCTTAGGGCGTCCATGGTGGTCACGGCAAATAGCCATGATGTTCATGAAATATATTTATTTCGATTCTTTCCTCTACCAGGGAAAAATATGCAGGTCAGCTAACTAGGAGATCCTGGTGGAGACGCCCTAAAGAGATGCTTTGGCGTCACTGGCTGCGGCACGTCACGCGGCAGGCGGCGGCTTCCCGCGTCTCACCATCAACGCAGAGATGTCTCGGAATCGAGCGACCTCGTGCGCATGTCACATCATGTGCGACAAAGAGAAGGGCGGCAATAAATAAGCTACGTACGCGGCATCAATGTTCTGGCCGGCGTTACACACCTGGAAAAATATATGTGCTTCGTCAATGCGAAGCTACCAACCGATCCGATCCTCCCCATCCAGCGTCTGCAGTGTCTTGACGAACCCTATCATGCATGGACCTTCTTCTCCAAACTGATAGAAAGTCGCGCACTGTTGCTTTCGAATTCATGGATTTGCCAAAATGTCGTCATGATCAGCAGCGGGTAGCTAGGCATCCATCGGCCAATCAAATAAAGCGTTGTCCCCTTTGCACTTGCCCATGGAGGCATGGACCATGAACCATAGATGCATCAGCATGACATGGCAAGCAACAGCAGCTTGGCCACCCTTGCCCGATCCGCGACGCGGGATGGATGGTCGCGCTCACGTGCGGACCGGCGGCCGGCAGTAGGCGGTGATGTCGTGATGACGCCATCTACCGGGTGGAACAGACCGGCCGGCCGGCGTCAAACTAACGGATGATACCAACCTGAGTACGCCAGCATCTAGAACTTACTAAGAGCAACTCCAGCAATAGCCCTTATTTAAGAGCTCTCAAAA
>JAZFNS010020002.1:66119753-66130723 GCA_037127165.1 Alloteropsis angusta | reverse complement strand
ACCCTAGGGGTCAAGAGGAGGGGGCTGACTCTTTGAGCTCTCTCCACCACTAGCTCATTTGTCATCTGTGACCTGCCTACTCTCTTTTCTCATCTGTTCGGGGAGAAGTTCTTCCTCTGTGCCAAAACTTCCCCCAACAGTGTGCCGTTTAACGGTTTAAGTCCACCCCGCTAAGATTTTGGGTTGGGCCCACCACTGGTTAATATCATGCAGTTTTAGAGGAGGAAGAAAAAAGGAGGAGAAGAAGAGAGATTGGAGAGAGGAAGAAGAAGGAAACATTGACCTCCCATCTTCCCAAGGTCCACCTTATTCCCTGTGTAACAATGCATGGTGCCACAAGTTAAAAGTTAGCAGGTTGAAACAAAACTCATGCAGTATAGCGACTTTCCATGCTAGAATAATTTATTTGAACAATTTGAAACTCTATAGCTCAGACTATTTAGAAACAAAACAATACAACCCCGACTCATTCGAGATCCAAACTAAACCAAACGTTTTGATGGCCCAGATAATTAGCAACCAACTTAAACGAGCTCAACATAGTGACCAATTCACTGAAAAGCGTATCGAGCTATCACATCATCATAGCACGGTTACTCGCTCGCTGGCTGTAGGCAAGGTTGTGGCAACCGCCCTTGCTATCGCAGTGCTCATTCCACTGCCCCCTTCCTCCGTTGAATTTGTATGATATCGCATGTTTTTGTCCCGAACGTTGGCCGCTGTGGCGCTGCGCTTAGAACAAGCTAGCCGCGAGCGGAAGAATAAGATGACTCCTAGGTCGTTGCCGTTGTCCCTAGGCCATCCCAATTGCAACTCATTCCCGTGAGGCCTCGACCTAAATCAGACTCAACATATCCAAATGTCCCAAACTGCATTCAAATATTCTAAACTTTTGCAACTGATAAGTTAATCAGTTTATCTTAGTACTTTACTACTAGTACGTAAAAACAGCTTGGGATCACTTGATTATCTTTCGCTAATTTATCTTCACACAATCTACACATTCATCCATTTTCATAGCTTTCTGCGCTGTATGGTGCGTAGGTGTAAGAACCATTGATTTATTTTTAAAACTTGAGGCAATATATTAAAATATTGTTTATCTAATATCTTTTTTATAATTTATGTGATTTAACAAAAAATAGGTGTGAGTTGGTGCGTACGTGGTGAGTATTTACTTTTGTTTAGTTTCAAAAACCCACTCCAGCTACAATTTTTCTCTAGCTCCGCAACTTGCCGATCGAGAGCTGATCGTTGCTAGTCCTATCAGCCTTTCACCACCCAAAAAAAGTCAATGCAGGTGCCAAAATCAAGAGAGCTTTGAACACGTCGACGAGTCGACGTGGTCGAAGCAAAAGACCGGCCGGTCCATTTTAAACGTGCATCAGCCGAAGTCCGTGTTTCTCTCCACGGTCGACGCGAGACAACTCCCCTCCCCGAGACACGTCACATCGACGGCCGGCGCCGGCCAACCTACTCGCTGGAACCCCTGGTGGCCGTCCGATCGTCCCGCGGAATATCCCCGCGGTTCCCCGACCAGGACTCGCACCTTCCCGGAACAGCCGCTAGTTCTTATCCTTAACACCCTATATTTTTACCTTATCTCATCAGGATCCAAAGTTAATGGAAAAGGAGGGCTCGGATATGAATCGAGGATTTTTTGTGTGACCGCCCGAGAAAAAAAATAGAGGAGGGAAGCTACCTAGCCCTATTTCACCTTCACAATTAGGCGAAGGAGAGAAGGGAGGAGAAGAAGAGGCAAAAAGAACATCGGAGCACGAGCACGCACGCGTTCTTCGCCTCTCACCCGCGAGGCGAGGGCGCGGCGGCGAGCCGGCGAGGGCGAATCGGATTTGGGGAGGCAAAGGAAATCCCCCGGAGCAGTTCCTTTTCGCCTCCCCATTTCCTCCCGATTTGGATTTTGGCCGGCGGTTTGCTTAATCCCGCGCCCGAATCCGCGATAATCCACCCGCCCGGGGGGATCGAGCAAGGGAGAAGGAAGGCGTGGATCGTGGGCGGCCTCCCCTGCCCCCTCTCCTCCTCCGCCTGTTCTCGCCGCGGTCTCCTCTTCGGCCGGTTTGGAGCGGACAGGTTCGGTGATTGCTCGAGCTTTCATCCGTGCTGTTCGATTTGTGATGGGGGAGATGTGAATGCGGGTGGTTTTCTTGTGGCGACTTGTTGATTGCATCGAGGAAATTGCATATTTTTAGGCCGGGTTGCTGGTTATCAGAGTCCTGTTTGTCGGTCGTTGGTGTCGTGAGGTGGCAGGGTGGTTGGACGCTTAGATGGTCTTTGGTTGTAGAGGAAAAACAATTGCTTGGATGCGTCAGTGGTCGAGTCCTCGGGCCCAAGTGGAATTTTGATTCAATTCTGATACATGGTGGCATTGTGTTGAAGTCATAGCTCTGTGTAATTAGTTTGGTCAACAAAATGTTTCTTTTTTGCATAAAAAACTGATTTTACTGAAACATTTTGTAGCTAAGACCTGTTTAGCTAGCGATATTATCATGTTCCAGGTAACCTATGTCAGAATTCAAGTTGGAGCCATTCAACATTTTTATCATAATAATTCTATAAATGTTGCCTATTAAGCATTGACTGGTCTAAATAGTTGCAAGAGCAAAGTCAAGATTGAGTCATAACTCGTCCTAGGTTTATTTCCAGCAACTTATGTGAAATATTTTATTTGGCATCATTTACATTTCCTTGTTAGATGTTTATAATTTCTTACTGTAAGAGACCAGTTTATCTGATCCATCTTACTTTATTCCAGTTGACAGATCACTAAATTTTCTTCGTCACACGTTCCCAACCTTCATCGAAAGATTTCCATTCAGAAGCCTCTATTTTTGAAGGACATCTCACAATGAAGCCCAATCAGTTAATTTTATCCAACATTGATATTGACAGGGGATTTGTATACAGGTTCCCACCAGAGTTTCCGATATCTAATGATCTTGGCCTGAGTTTGTTTTCACATGCTGGTACAGTGGTGGGGACTTCTTTAAGGCATCATAGGAAGATTTGTTCTTCTGGAAATGTAATAGTCCATGGAGCTTTCAATCGCCTCAACAAGTTTTCCAGAGCTATCTTTTTCTGGCTTTCTAGACCATCGGATCCTAAAATTTTCCGCTGGCTGTCAGCTATAGCAACGGCTGGTTCTAGATCTTGTCAGTTGCATGTGAAGCAAGTGAGCTCCCACATGCAAAATTTGACTAGATTGCAGTTTGGCCTTCTAGTAAGAGAAGAGCAAGCAATACAACTAGTTTTAGCTAGGCTTGCAAATGCAACGATTGGGCGACTGTACAATGATTTTGAGAAGCAAGGCGCCTGCAATCTTCTCACTCTAGCTGGCGCTGCTGCTATCGTACCACCACTCGAAAATATGTAAGGCTGATACTTCCATACAATTCATTTGTACTTGTGATGCACTCTTCTTATTCTTTTCTGTTCTGTTTTTTCCTTTTATTTTCTTAGTTTCATCATTTGCCCATTTGTTCTGCTGTATATCTATCTCTAATTGACTGATCCTTTCCTTGTTTGAATGGACAAGATCACCAATAATGCTCGCAGAGGCAATCATGTTAAGAAATACTGATGGCTATATCAGCAGACCGGTGGACCAGCCTTATGTACAAGGAAAATGTCTAAGTTGTGCCCCTCCTTCTGTACCAAGTACTATCTTTAAAGAAGATGCAGTTGAACCAAAAACTGGAATCAAGTTCCCACCATTTCTGGAAGACGATTCCAGTCCATCTACAGAGGTATTTTCTCTTTTCTTTAAGAAACCCAGTTTCCCTTGTTTCATAGAAGTTGATTTAATTTCATAGAATTACTATAATAATTCCCTCCTATGGATATACCGCATAGTTAGACAAGCTAGTGTTGTAACGACCAATATATCAATATTACCAGGCGTAATATGTCAGACTTGTTAGTTTGGTGTTATTACGATGTTTCTTTGACGATGTAGGATTAAATGTTTACATGACTGTAAGTTGCCAATAGTGATTTTTATGCATGCTGTATCTGCATGCTCGGATTGTTTTGTGGTCTGTGAAAGATTGACTTAAAGTATTCAGTTTTGGTAATCTCACTATCCAGTTTCGTTTTTATATTATTCTGTCTAGATTGTTGGTGCTGATGCCTCCTTGTGACAGTTTCCATTGATGATTAAATTTGCAGGTCCTTGTTGGGGTAGGTTTCAAAGGCATGAGAATAATGAGGGTCAAAAATTTGAACCTGTATGCTTTTGGTTTATGTGAGTTACAGAATTCTAAATTGTTTCTCTTGTTTGTGTTTGTATATGTTTGCTAGTGAATACTGTTTATTTGGGAAGTGTCTTTTTGTTTCTAATGAAATTTTCTCATAGATATGCAACCGAATTCTATCCGTGAGAAGCTGGGCCCTAAGTATGCATCTATTCCAACGGACAAACTGATGGAGAACCCTGATTTCTATAAAGATCTTCTCAGGTGTGCTGATTGATCAGTATGCCATCATTCCTATATTGTTGTCAGAGTTCCATTTTTTATAATTCTCAAAGTTTGTTACTTACCCTAAGGACCTGTTTGTAAAGGAGTTTTTGTGATCTGATTTCTTAGGATTCTTAGTGCAAGACTACAAGTTAATCTAAGTTCCTAGAGCAACTCTCTTCCAAACAGGCCTGAATGAGTTCACATCCATACATTTTAGGAAGCGCAATAGGCCTAGCACCTACTAATGCGACTGCACAAAATATCTATCAGTAAATATCTTGTCTTTAGGGTTTCCGCTCATATCTGCATTTTTGCACTGTGTCATTCATGTCAGCATATTTGTGGCACTGACACATAACAGATGGAGTAGGTGCTAAAGAAAAGCTCACAGCTCACTCGCGTAGGATCACTTGATCCTCAGAGTATACATATTTGTTCAGGGGGCAAGTAGACTCTAGGCTTCTGAAAGTTGAAAGTGAATTGCTGTTGTGGAAGTGTGATACAAAACGCAATTCTGCTCGTATATTTTATTATCCTCTAATAGAACTTATATTACTATTTTCCAGGGAAAACCTTCATATGAGAGTTAGGTTGGTAGTTAACTACAAGGGCCTTAGAGTTGGTGCTGTGCGAGAGTAAGAGAAAGAAAACTTCCATGTTCCTGTTCTCACAGGAATAGGTAGTCTTTTGAAGGTGAGGCTCACAATTGTTTTATTCTTTTTGCAGTGTTTTTGAGAAGTCCCTTGGCCTGCGTCTTAAGAAGGTACTTCATAGCTCAGTTGCTACTAAACCTTTTCCTAGTTTGTAGAGTGTAGAACATTAGACTTACAGATTTTTTACATTACCATTCAACCAGATGAATCCTAACACAGACTACCACTGCTTGAAGACCTTTGGTTCTCACTTCACGGAAGATATCACGATACCTGTGGTAAGGTTCAATCCAGCATCTGCCATTTGGTGCTCTGTACCAGACATGATCACTTGACTAGTTAGCTACACCCTCTATTCCTTGTGGCAGCGGTGAACTTGCACTGAAATTTGGTTCAGTTCTTACAGTTAGTATGATTTTTTTAACAAGGCCAACGAAAATCTGTACGAATGATATTGTAGCCAACTAGCTACATAACAATGCATGCACGTTTCATTTCAGTATGCCTATGAAATGTATAGTAGGTTTATAATCCAGGAATTTTTCCCTTGGTGCATTTTATAAATCGATGTGGCTTTGAGTATAGTGATAAAATGTCATGATATTGCCCAGTCTGCAGCCGTTCTTTGTGCTAAGCTTTATTACAATGATAATATGTTAATGTAACTGCAGGGTACAAAGATTGACTTCTGTCAAACATCAGATGGGAAGCTAATAACAGAAAGTAAGTACCTTAGGCCAGCTAAAATCTTTTGAGCAGTCCTTTATTGTGATACTGCATACTACAGTATTCATCTTGACAAGAACATTTCTATGCAGTTGATGGGAAACAAATTGGTGCTGTTCAGAGCAAAGATCTTTGCAGTAAGTAAAAACTTGCTAAGTAATTACAAAAGATGATATATACTTTGTGTGCTCTTGATATGTATTCTTGCTTTCCTTGTACTCTGGAGTCCCTGAACTTAAAGTTATTGAAGAAGGAAAAAAAGATACAAGGATAAACTTTTATTAGAGGAAGTAGCTTATATTAGCCTAGAGCATCTTCACGCTACAGTATGTTCCTTGGTTTGTAAACTGATTCTTCTTTGATGAACAGAGGCTTTCTTCGACATTTATATTGGTGATTCACCAGTTTCACTGGAGGCCAAAAAAGCCGTTGCCCAGAACGTGGCTGGACTCATTGCAAGATGCTGAAGAAAGCGAAAATTAGAAGGACAGCTGGTCGGATGATTATTTCATTCTTCTGTACAGTTAGAGAGGACAAATGAACGGGAAAATAGGCGAGAGCCATTGTAAGTATATAGAGTGATCTGTGTCTTGTAAGTTCCAATGTATATGTGGAAAATTAGCATCTTCAGTTGTGCAAGGGCCCCATTCTTTTTTTCTGTTTGGGTGTGACTTTTGCCTCGTCGTAGCTGCTGTATCATACTATCATGTATGCTCCCATTGAGCCAAGTTGTAAAACATTAAGAATTGAAGATGCTTCTTCCATAAAATGAAAATGCAATCCTTCAAATTTTTGTTTCATATTGGTTGGTGCATGGTTTTGGCGATTCGATACGTTTGGCATCACTAGAGGAGTAGAGCTCGCAGAAAAGTTCATCTCGGCTCGACCTCTCAAATGAATGGAGACAAGCTTTAATTTCTACTCGTTTTTTACAAGCTTGGCTGTTTGACTGTCTTGTTAGGCCATTCTCAGTGGAAGGGTCATCACACAGTTACCAAGACTACAAACTTGGAGACCTNGACCCTCCCCTCTCATCCCATGACCCCCTCCCTCCTCTCTCCTCGTAAATAGCCCTGCCATGTAAACAAATTTACTGATGTGGCATGATATTTAATGCCATGACCCTTCCTCATGACCCTTCCACTGAGAATGGCCTTAGGCTCGGTAAATATGATACTTTCTCTGTTTTAAATTGTAAGTTATTTCAACCTTCTAGAAAAGTCAAACCAAATAAGTATTGCTAACATATATTTTCATAGTAAATTTGTTTAATGCAAGAAATGTTCGTGTCCTCTATAATTCTGGTCAAATTTAAAATAATTTGACTTTTCAAAAATCTTGGAGGTACATATAATTTGTAATGGATGTAGTAAATATCAAAAGTTATTTTATTAATATAGTGATAATATTATTTTTTTGGCGAATCTGGTATGATTTGAGTTTCCAAAGTTGTCCTATTTTATTTCCATAATATTACCATGAGCTATAAGTGCGTAATAAATCGTTCAGATATGATTAACATGCTTTAATGATCATACGTCTGTATTCGATCTCAATATTAGTGGTGAATAGTGCTTAGCTCACGAGCCAAATGAAACGGTTCATGCTTCTCAAATGAACCAAGCTAAACTTTTTTTTCTTTTCATGTTAGCTTTAAAGAGAAGCGAGCTAAAATGACCCGAGGTGTCTCTTCACTTTTCAACTACATGCTAAAATGATATGCTTCGGGGTGGGAGGCTCTTCTATTCAAAACAGGCTCTTCTATTCAAAACTGCAACTCGATATAGAGAGAGAATATTATTAAGGCCAGTTAAAGAATGATGATATTGTTTTTGCAAAATAAAGAAGGATGACATCACAAGGTGAATTAGCACAAAGCAGATATTTCAAATAAAAGAAAGAAAAGGTACAAAACAAATCGTCAAAATAAAAAGTATTGGTCTTAAACTATT
This sequence comes from Alloteropsis angusta, assembly GCA_037127165.1. Classification (NCBI taxonomy): domain Eukaryota; kingdom Viridiplantae; phylum Streptophyta; class Magnoliopsida; order Poales; family Poaceae; genus Alloteropsis; species Alloteropsis angusta. The sequence continues at coordinate 66,122,914 of JAZFNS010020002.1, read as the reverse complement.
TTGAAGTGTCACTTTATGTTGAAAAATCTTTAATACCTTTGTAACTGTTATGATGTTGTTTTTTTAGCCTGGACTCCTAGTATACAATCTGTAGTATCTGAACTCTACACCACACTCACACCACTACACACGCACACTCCTAGAAACTACAACCTATATACGCTAAGGGTCCTTCCGGAGATCACCGAAGCTATGGCCTCGTAGAGGACGGGCACATCGTAATCCGTTTGTGGCACCACGCCAACGTTCAGGACCTGCGTGAAACAAATCAGGAGATAATCTCCGATGAGACGTCCGAGTTGCGATTCCTGGGAATCGCACTCGGACGGGCTGCCTGACCACCGTCGAAGCTAGCCACCTGAGCGAATAGATCACTCTGCCAATATTATTCCATATCTCCTTTAGGATTATGTCAACTCTCAAATAATTTTGTCCGTGTTTATTTATGTTATAGTTTTATGAAAATACTTAAACTGTAGCGCGTCTATCGTTCTCTTAATCTCTATTCATCAAAAAATTTAACCCAAATAATGATATTACTGAAACAAGAGTTTTTCTTTTTTTGTTTAAGTTCGACACGCAGTTGCAGGATTGATCATTGTATATAATCTGAAGTGTTGCATCCTTTCTATTTCTCTTTAGCTCTGTCCCTAATGCCACTTTATGTTCAAGAATTGTAAAAACTTTGCAACTACTTTCTTGTTTATATCATTTTCTATCTCTTTTATGGCAATTTTGGAATTTTATGAAAGTGTAAGGGCTAAGCATACCTATCGTCCTATTGAGATTTTCACTCCACTATAAAATTTAAGCTAAATAATGATATTACTAAAAACAAAGACTTTTCTTTTTTTAGGGTATGCGCATGAGGAGGACGGGTCCGATAGGAATGTTTACGGTATCTCTTCTCTAAATACGATTCATGCAACAAAAGATAGCATTTCATTGGACCACGTCTCCTATTTTTTTCTGGACCGTCGGATATGAAACCAGCTTCATCGAGCGATTTAACGTGGCCCGTACACAGACCAGTTCCGATGGCTTCGTGACGTCTCGGGAAAATCCCTAACACAAGTCGAGGCCTTTTTTTTATGAGCAAATTCCTTGTATGCCACTGAAAATTTAATTTATCCCTTATGTGCCATTTAAATTTAGATGATCCCTTCTATGCCACTGAAAATTTAATTTTATCTCTTGTGTGCCATTCCGTCATGTCTTCCCCCAAAGCAGAGTAACGGCGTTAAATTGATCCATCCCCATCTCCGGCCACTCGCCCTTCGCTCCGCCACTCATTCCCGCCCCGTCCGTCCCCTGCTTGATCCCTTGCGCAGTAGTTTGAGGAACGCTCACCTTCATGCTGCGGAAGGGTGGCCCAGGCCCAGTGCAGCGCTACTGTCGCCTCTCGTTGTGCTAGCACGCACCGCATGGGCCATGGCCCGGCGGCGGCGCGTCTCGTCGTTGCCGTCGCCTCACGCTATGCAGGCACACTGCGTCCTGCATCTCATCGTCGCCGCGCCATCGGCCGGCAAAAGTGTCGTGGAGCCATGTCTAGCACCGCCGGATCGAGAGGCCATCACCGAGTGCTGTGCTGTGCAAGATTCTGCACCCCGACGAATCACTTTTGCAAGATTATGCTGCAGGCTTTGACATCAAGCTCTCTCTTGCTGCACTGCACATGTTGCTGCACATGTTGCTGCTGTTCTCGAGGGGCAGGCAGGTAGGTGTTGGCGTGTTGCATTGCATCATCACCACCGTGGAAGAACAGAACAGCACCAGCCTTCTTTTGTCCGTGCCTACTGGACGCACCGCGGCCGCCTCGCCTGCGTCGTCTTCCTCCCCGGGGAATGCGCAGATTCCGACTGCGGCCTCCTCCTCAGGGACTCCGTGGATGCTCCAGGCGTCGTGGCCGCAGTCCCCTCTGCTGGCATCCGGCGTGCCGAACGTCGCCGCACCACCTCATGGCCGTGGACCGGGACCAGGGCCACCGCGCGTTCCTGACGTCGGCCGTGTCCGTGGACAGTTGGGCGGAGCGCGGTGGTTACTCTATGGTCACAGTGCAGTGCCGCAACCTCCCCAAGCTGCTGGCGGCAGCACTGGCATCCCCATCCACAACCTGTTTGACGAAATGCTTCAGAATAGCTAGTTGATTGAAGGGGCAATATTGTCTTTTGTAGCTTCCTTTAACAGCTAGTATAATTGTGCTGTGACGGTAATGGCACGTAGGGGATGAAGTTAAATTTTCAGTGGCATTGAAGGGATCATCTAAATTTGGATGACACATAAGAGATGAGTTAAATTTTCAGTGGCAGGAATTTGCTCTTTTTTTATCCCATGCCCTTCCGTCTTCCCGTATTCCCCACGTCCGTGCCGTCTGGTATTCCCGTCCGCGCGCGCCGCCGTCGACATCGCAGAAGAGAATCTCCGGTGAACCAAGAAAAAAGGTACGCGGTTTTCTCTCTCAGATAATCAATAATCTCTGCACTTGATCTCTCGAGTCTTTCTTCAATCAAATCATCGCAAACGTCATCGGAAATTTCTCCAGTCCGGCGCATAGCGGTTCTTGCCTCCATGCCGTCGCGGCTGCCAGGCCGCCGAGCGATATGACACACAACTCCACCGGCAAACCGACCGTTCGGTACGAGAACCTCCTAAATCTTGCACGCCCCCATCGTCAGGGGGGTCGCCGTTCACCGGCGTTGCCTTCGCAGCTCTCACGCCCGCAAAGTGCTCGATCCATTGCCCCGCTGCCGCCAATACAACGCCGGCCGCAAGCTTTTCAAACGAGCCCTCACGCCGTCACGCACACGTTCGCACAAGCCATGGCAAATGAGAATGCGATTGTGGTTCCACGTCTGGCATCTACGTTTACTAAGCTGGGCATATGCAAGGAGCTGCTGGACACGTGCGACCTCATAGAGTGGAAGGAGCCCAGCAGGATCCAGGGTGAGACCATCCCACGCCCGCTGCACTCCTCGTCGGCAACCTGAGCCACTGAGCGAGGGCAGCCAATCACGTAGTGCACTACGATAGACGAAAGCTATGTCAATACATATGTTTTTTTTACTTGCTTGTTTGTAGCTTGATCTGCATATATTATCATTTTTGGTCCAATGAATTTTGAAAAAAACATGTCAACTCCACTTTAGAGTGCATATATTATC
>JAZFNS010020002.1:63754129-63764922 GCA_037127165.1 Alloteropsis angusta | reverse complement strand
ATGGGTGGGAGTTTCTGCTATATGCTGGGCTATTTGGAATTGCCGAAATGACATTGTATTTAATAGGATCAAAATTAATTCTATTATGTAGGTTATTTTCAGGGGAGCGTATTGGATGAGTTTCTGGGCGCAGCTGCAGCATGATGTTCAAGCCAAAGACACCCTTTTAGCAGCTAGTCGGCATCTTGAAATTATTGCCTTGGAGCAAGTAAAAGGAGGATGGCAGCATAATTTGCGTTTGCTGTAATTCTTTTATATGAACTTTGGCGTTTTTCAACAATTTGTGTGAACTGTAATAAGAGGCTGTGTACGTCCAAAGACGTAGAGGCCGAATGATCTATCCTTTATTAAAAAAAACCAAACTTTTTCTTAAAAAAAACAACCAAACTGCCGTCGGAGGCTAGAAGCTGTGCAGCACAAATCTCGACCTGCGACCTAAAATCAGTTTGGGCTGCAAGTGTAGGGATGGATTTGGATGTCCAGGAATCAGAATTATCTGTATTCGTATACGACTAAAACGTCAATATGGATATCTGTATTCGTATCCGATTTTAATATAGATGTTAAATAGAAACATCCGAATTCGTTTTTTATCATTTTTCTCTATCTGAATCCGTATTCGTATTCAAATAAAAAGTGGAATATCCGACTTTATCCGTATCCATGAAAATTTAACACGCGATGAAACCATCTATCCGAATGTGAATCCGTATTCGATGTATCCGTTTTATATTTGTATCCGATAAAAATGGGCAACATTCGTATTTGTATTCGTATTCGATAAGATTCGTATCCGATTCGTATTCGAATTAAAATATGATAAAAGAGTATATCTGTATTCGATTCCATGCGTATCCGATCTGAATCCATCCCTATACAAGTGCCAAGAAACTGCATATTCTTAATACAAAAGGCTCAAATTATCCCTCAAAGTATAGCCAAAAGTCTTGTTATAATATCTCCAACAGATTGTCTATTTTCGACTCTTTATTCGACTCTCTGTTTGCTTCTTCATAAAGATTCCACTCTATATTGGGTATCTCACTCTAGCAGACTCTGTTTTTCACACTTGAAATCCCAACAGCTACATTCTACTCTCCCTGCGTGTGGGGCCCATAATTGGCAAGCCGATTTGGCTAGCCCGGAGCCAATTTGGAGAGCCGGATGGCTTGGCAAGTTGGATAGCTCGTCTGTTGGAAAACTATTTTGGTGTTGAGTAGCCAAAATTTGGCTAAACAAGTCATTTGGCTAGTCTTTTGGGGATGCTCTTAACCTCTAAACTATATTTTGGTTCAATTTACTCCCACAATTCATCAGTTGGTCCAATTTACCTTTTAATAAGATTTCTCTTTTTTTATTTCTCCACGCACAAATTGTGTTTTAAATTCAAATTTTGTGGGATAACTGTGAACATCATAAATTATGTTTAAAATAATATAATTTGTGTACTTAATTTTATACAGTTTATGATTAATTTATTACTATATGTCATAGTCTATTAAATTAGTATTGAAAAATCATAATATATGTTTCTACGATAGGTTATGATGCCAGCTACAACACTATAAATTTAAATAAAACTCAAAATTTGTGCATAGAGAAACAAAAGGACAAATCCAATTAAGGGTAAGTTGAACCAATTGACATACTTGTAGGAGTAATTTGAACCCAAAATTAGTGTATGGGGTTATACATACTTTTGGTTATAGTTGAGGGGTGGGGGCAATTTATAATTCTTCCGTTATTAAAAAGGAAAAAGAAAAAATGGCACGAAAGCTACAAAATTCAATTGTGTGTAATCAAGCTATATATGTTGCAGTACCCCACATCTGTTAAGAGAAAAGAACTAAGGGGTGTTTGTTTCCCCTGTAAATTATATAATCTAGCTTACAAACCAAGAGTAATACGATCAAAAACCACTATGGACCACTGGAATAATCCCAAATAAGCTACAAATGGGTAGTTTATTTTGAATTATTTGGTAGTCCATGGCAATCTCCTTGTGTTATAATTGTTTATAAGTGAAATAAATAGGGCGTAAGCCAACAATACAAATATATTTTTTATAAACTACCGATATCTACCTCTATAAGAAAGCTAATCGAATGTATCAGTTCGTTGCATTGTATAAGATTTATAAATGAAATGTGAACTTCAAAAGTTTCAAATTTAAGACAAACTACATCTAAATTTCAATTTTTGGCCAACAAATTCTTGATTATACACAATAATTGGATGACAAATATTTTGAACATTGCCTATTTGTACTACTAATATATCAACTCGTGCTGCCTATTTGTACTACTAGTCTATCAATGGTGCTCTTGCATAGGCAAATATTTTTTGGGAGACATGCATGAGTATTAATAATTGATTAAAAATATAAGCTCCTAACTAATTATCAAAATTATTTAAGCTATCCCTTATCTGTTAAATACCCTTTTCCACTTTGGATCACACTTATATATGTGTTTAATGAAACCCTTAATTTGAGCTACGCAATTAATATGAAAATTGGTATTCTTATTGTTTCTTCAATACGTGTATACAAGGTGACACACTCATGCATGTATGCCATAATAATAGCATGCTTTTATAATTACATATGTATATTATTTTTAAAATGACATGCAANGCTTAGGGGTTTTAAAATTTATTTTTGTAGTGGCATATGTGGGTAATTTAGATGACTATTAGAGAATTACTTTATGCTATTTTTTATAATAGCAGGGATTGGTAATTTTAGCCTATTTTTATAATGTGAAAAGTGGATAATGTTTTAGAAAATAACATATCTGGCTATGATGAGTTGAGTTTACAGATTGATGGCTAGATATTTGTGATTTTTTGTGAGGATTTCCATAATTTCTCTTTTTTCCAGCGTGGCTCATGAGAATTAATGTGGAGANACTTAGGGGTTTTAAAATTTATTTTTGTAGTGGCATATGTGGGTAATTTAGATGACTATTAGAGAATTACTTTATGCTATTTTTTATAATAGCAGGGATTGGTAATTTTAGCCTATTTTTATAATGTGAAAAGTGGATAATGTTTTAGAAAATAACATATCTGGCTATGATGAGTTGAGTTTACAGATTGATGGCTAGATATTTGTGATTTTTTTGTGAGGATTTCCATAATTTCTCTTTTTTCCAGCGTGGCTCATGAGAATTAATGTGGAGANTTTTAAAAACAACCTCCAATTAGTAATAGTAAGATTCTAGAAGAATCGAGTGCTTGAAGCTCTCTGATTTATAATAAGTAGAATTATGTTTTTTCAACACAAGACTCAAACCCCTTAAACATTTCCAAATAACATGTATTCAACCATTGACACAGAAGAGTAATTAATGGAAGAAATAGGTCAATAAACGAGTTTGAACTTTAATTCTTGTTTGGATGTATACTGAATACAGATGTGCCAAGTTTCAATACATTTTCAATGCTTCTAGACTTTTTGTCAACAAATTTGTAAATTTTCAGCATTTTAGATGTTTTCACCTGATATGGAGCCATGTTTCTCAAAATAAAAGTGTTTTCTCAGTACTTCAAACAGGATTAAACAAGAGCACATAATCACGTTTTGATGCCGCACTTCTCTTCACCTTCACCGTTTCCATGTTCCTCTCTTCTGGGCTTCTAGCCCAGAAAGAAGTGGTGCTGTCCAAACACTGAAACAGACGAAGGAAACAATTGTTCTACGTACAGGCCAAATGCTCAGTCTGAACCATTTGATCTTGCAAATGAGTTGTAAAATTAGATTTTATGTTAACGGCTCTATGCTACTGTCTACTGATAATTTGTTTGCATCTGACATAGTGACATGATGGAGATTATCTGCAGTGTCCATATGTTTATCTACTTGATACATTTCCTTTGTTCAGTTTATTCTTTTCCATTTTTAGTTCCTTTCCAAATAAAAGAAAGAAGCCATTGCTAAAATGCTAATCCCCTGCAAATCTTATTTTAGAATGGGATTTCCGGACTCAGATCCGAGAAGAACGCATCGTCCGCCAGGATAACAATGTCCCTGGAGAGAGTGGTCGGCACTGGCATAACCAAGCGGCCGCCGCAGCAATGCCCGGACGCCCGGCGCGCGGAGGCACAGGAGGGTACGGTGGAGCAGGACACAGGGCCATGGATCACCAGGAAGAAGGTCAAGGCGCTCGCCATCTGCCTCGTCGCGTTCCCCATCCTGATGACCACGGTTAGCCGCCGGGACTCGCCGTGGACGCCCGCGTCCTTCTGGCAGTTGGCGTCCACAAGGCAAGGTACAACGCGATCCACTCACTTCCGATCGATCTCATCCTCTGCCATGCCCCGTGTGATGTGGTGTTTGAATCTTCCGCATCCCATGTTTTTGGAACGATTTGGATTGCAAAGGAGATCCTACTGGCGTATTGTTCGCCATGATCATCGGAGAGTTTTTGTTTACGGATAGGCACTGAACTTCGTGCATTCCCGTTGCAAATCCCAACGCAGAAAAGCTTCTCGGCGGCCTGCTCGTCCCGGGGTTCGACGAGCCGTCGTGCCTGAGCCGGTACCACTCCGCGTTCTACCGCAAGAACATGGCGCGGTCCCCGTCGGGGCACCTCATCAAGCGGCTGCGGGAGCACGAGGCGCTGCAGCGGCGGTGCGGCCCGGGCACCGAGGCGTACAGGGCCGCGGCCGCGCGGCTCAGGTCCTGGCCCCGCAACGGCACGGACGACGACGGCGACGTCCCCGGCGCCTGCAAGTACCTCGTGCTGGTCCCGTACCGGGGCCTCGGGAACAACATCCTGGCCATGGCGTCGGCGTTCCTCTACGCCGTGCTCACCGACCGGGCGCTGCTCCTCGACAGGACGACGTCGCTGGGCGACATCTTCTGCGAGCCGTTCCCGGGCGCGTCGTGGCTGCTGCCGCAGCACTTCCCGGTCAGGGACCTCCAGAACCTGACCGGCACGGTGCGAGAGAGCTACAGGTACCTGGTGCAGAGCGGCGGCGGCGCCGCCAAGGCGTCCGTGCCCCTGCGCCGCTACGTCTTCGTCGACCTCGACCACTCCTGCACCTACCACGACAAGCTCTTCTTCTGCGACGACGAGCGGCGGTTCCTCCACCGCGCGCCGTGGCTGCTTATGAGGACGGACGGCTACTTCGTGCCGGCGCTGTTCCTGAACCCGGCGTACCAGGAGGAGCTCGACCGGCTGTTCCCGCGGAAAGACGCCGTGTTCTACCTCCTCGCGCACTACCTGTTCCACCCGACCAACAAAGTCTGGGGCCTGATCACGAGGTTCCACAACTCGTACATGAAGAATTCAGACGAACGGCTGGGCATCCAGGTCAGGGTGTTCGACGGGGACACCCCGTTCCAGCACATCCTGGACCAGATCCTTGCCTGCACGTCGCAGGAACACCTGCTCCCCGACGTGGTGACGCGAGAGCCGCCCCATCCGCCGGCGCCCGGGGCGCGGTCGAAGGCTGTTCTGATGACCGGATTGAGCTCATGGTACTACGAGAACATCCGGTGGAAGTACTGGCAGTCGGCGACGGCCACCGGCGAGACGGTGAGCGTGTACCAGCCGAGCCACGAGGAGCACCAGCTCTCGGGCTACACGACGCACGACATGAAGGCGCTGGCCGAGATGTACCTCCTGGGCATGACCGACAAGATCGTCACCAGCGGCTGGTCGACGTTCGGGTACGTCGGCCACGGGCTCGGCGGGCTCACGCCGTGGATCATGTTCAGGCCCGAGAACCACACCACGCCATACCCGCCGTGCCGGCGAGCCAAGTCCATGGAGCCCTGCATGCACGGGCCGCCGTTCTACGACTGCCGGGCCAAGCACGGCGCCGACACGGGAAAGCTGGTGCCCCATGTCCAGCACTGCGAAGACATGAGCTGGGGACTGAAACTTGTTCATCCCGAGTGAAACAGCAAATGAAAAGAATAAAAGTTCAGTGATTCGGTATTTCTGCGGACTTTTCTCTCTCACTTTTAACAGGTGTTCATGTTTTGTTCTCTATATAGATACACACAATTTCCATCTCAGGGGATCAATTGTTGCGAAGAAGGTCAACACGATGGGGAAAAAAATAAGCAAGCATCAGTCGAACAGCTTGAGACCAAAGTCCACATCCTCACAGTGGCGCAAGAATGGCACATGCGCCACCGGATCAAGATCCTGCTCTGCCCGGCAGACGAGCGGTGGCGGCGAGTGCAGGCACGGCTCCACCGACGGCGGCCTCACGCAAGCGACTTCGGCCCTCATCGTGGTCGGGTCCGGCAGCATCAGCAGCCATGGCCGGAGCCCAGCAAGCGAGTGCGCGACGTACCCGAACGTCGAGAACCCCGTGGTTATCAGCCTGTCGGAGTAGCTCAGCAGGAAGATCTCGGCCAGGGCGCGCTCGTTGTGCGCCAGCGCCTCCGTGTGCTGGTCCTGGTCGTGGCTCGGCTGGAACACCGTCACGACCTCGCCGGTCGCCGTCGCGTTCGTGTAGTACACGCTGTGCAGCTTGTCGTAGTACTCCGGCTTCAAGGAGACCACCAGCACGGCCTTCACCTTCGCCGCGCCGTTCGACGGCCGGGCCGCGGCCGGCTCGCTGGTGTCGGTCACTTGTGGCAGAAGCTCATGCTCCCGAGCGCACCGGGTGATCTGCTCGTACATGGCCTCGAACGTGATCGGGATGAACGGCGTGAGGCGCACCTGGATGCCGAGGCGCTCGTCGGCGCCGGCGAGGTACCCGTCGTAGAACCTTTCCACGATCCCCCACGCTCGGTTCCCCGGGTGGAGGAGGTACCTGCCGAGGTGGTGGAACACGGAGCCCTTCGCCGGGAACATCCGGTCCAGCTCGCCGCGGTACATCGGCATGAGGAACAGCGCCACGGCGAAGTAGCTGTCGGACCGGAGCACCATCCAGCTGAACCTGTCGAGCACGCGGTGGTCCTCCTCGCAGAACGTGTGGTTCTGGAGCCGGAGCGAGGTTTGCTCCAGGTGGAAGTAGACGTACGGCGGCAGCGCGCTCGCGTCGCCGCCGCCGCCGCCGCCGTCCTCGTAGCGGACGATGTTGTTCTCAAGTATGTTGACGTAGCTCTCCTTGGAGTAGGCCGAGAAGCCGTCCGTGTAGGGGAAGTCCGGCGGCAGGACCCACGAGGTGCCCGGGAACGGCTCGCAGAAGAGCCCCTCCATCTCGGGGGGCTCGTGGGCGAGGAGGACGCGGCCGGTGAGCAGCGCGTAGAGGAAGGTGGAGACGACGCTGAGCATCCGGTTGCCGAGGCCCTGGAGGGGGAGCCACACCACGTACTTGCACTCGGCGCGGTCGGCGTTGCGGCCGGACATGAGCTGCGCCATGGCGTGGCGGTAGTTGGCGGTGCCCGGGCCGCACCGCCGGTGGTTCGCCTCGTACTGCCTCAGCTTCTGGACGAGGTACGGGGAGACCGGGAACGGCGACGGCTTCCAGCGCCTGGACGCCTCGTACCGGCTGAGGCACGTCGCTGCGTCGAAGCCCGGCGAGAGGAGACCGCCGAGGAGACGGTCGTGGGCGCCGCCCTCCGCGTCCGCGGACGACGACGCATTGCTGGAGTCTGCAATTTCGGGAAACGAATGGACGCGTGAAACAGAGGCTATTACCCGTGACATGTGCAAGCTTCCAGGAACAGAGCAAGTACTTTGTGCTTTCAGACGCTGCCAAACCAGGGAGTCACCGGTGATGGAGGCGACAGCCCGGTCGCCGAAGAGGAAGAACACGAGCAGCAGTGGCAACGCGAGCAAGAAGACGACTGTGACGGCCCCCAGGCCCGACAGCCGGCGTTTCTCTGCCTCCGGCGAGAGATCTCGCTCTCCTCCGACGGAACCCATGGCACGCTGACGCCAGGCGTGTGTCGAAATCTAGTACTGGTTTTGTTATGTTGCGGGTAGGTGTTGAGGGGTCGACCATGGCAACAGATCAAATGGCTAGCTGTGATTCTTGGGATATAGAAATCAGAAATGGTGGTATCATGCATGCGAGTATGCGGCTACGGCAGCGTAGTGGCGCTCCAAATGTCGGAGCGGCTAGTATAAATTTGGCTACTACTCATTCGTAAACATGTAATGAGCATGGGCGAGTTCGCACTCCCCATTTTATTTTTGAATGGAAGGAAATGGCAAAAGTTTGTTTGTTTCATGTGAAGTGATGAAAGAGGACAAGGTAACGCTTGAACAGCAATAAGCTTCTAACATTGGATAACCCAACTAGAAACTTAATTTCGTGCTTGAATGACTGAGCTTGATTCGCAGTGTAATAACCATGGATGTTTCTTGTTCGTCCACATCGTCCAAACAAGGTAGTGAGTTCTATAGAATCTGACGCTAGTGCAAGCAGGAGACAAGGAACAGAAAGATGAAATGATGATGCAGCTTAAAAAATTCATGCGAGGGGAACCTCCCCTGCGAATATGAACCTACTAGTAGATACTATTATAAACATCAGTAGTGGCCCAAGATCAGTAGTGGCCCAAGATATTCTGTTTGTTGACTATCTCTACGATCGAAAAGTGTGGAAACAATATAGAACACCCGTCAACGGGTCATGAAATCCGTGTTTGACAAGTGAATTCCATGTTTGACAAGTGAATTCCACTGGAATCATCCTTGTTTACCCTTCCGCAATAGTAATATAGGGTGTCTTTGATTGCATCTACCATTTGGTTCATGTATGTTATGATTCAATATTGATGATGATCTTTGTGTTTGGTTGGATAAATTGTACCAACTCATCCAGAATAAAACTATCCCACTTGAATTAATTTATTACTTAAGAATGATAACGTTAAAAAAATTGGTTGAGCCATCTTGTACATGATCATCGATTCTTGGATCATTTGGTACACCAACCAAACACAACCTTATATCTTCATAGCACCCAAAAAACAAGCATCGTACTAAACGTAGAATAAGTGACAAAATCAAGAGACAGCTTTGTTTCAGTTTTAGATCAAGATGGCGTAAGTAGCCAAGTGGAACTTCTCGGCACATATATATGGCTAGCTGTCACGACTACCAAACAGTGCCAATAACAATGCTTTAGTGATCAAGAAAAGAAAGATTATTTTCATAAAACAAGACATTCCAAGGCAATCTAGCCATTTAGGATCCAAACTTTTTGTCAATCTTCCTGGGAACCCGTATTATTGTTCCTGATGAGCTTTCACAGCCATGAAAATCCTCTAACAAAGCTAACTAAGATTTTTTTTTTAAAAAAAAGAAGAAAGCTCAGGCAGCTATTTGACTTTTTGATTGGCTGGCCATCACAGCATTTCAAGTGAATGGTATCATGTTCAAATTCTGAGCCATCACCGTGCAATAAAATCACGCTGATACCTCGTTGATATGTTGGTTGAGGCTCTTCCCAGGGGGAATGAATATCAAGTCATCCCAACCTGAATTTCTCTCATTTATCTGCAGAATCAAGAGACAGACGGTAAAAACAATAGAGTTAATACAAGTAAGCAATTTCTATCTCCATCCTACCTCCATTTTCTTCAGGACATCCTCCAAACTCCCAACCTGGAAACGTATAGAAGCATCAAGTTGTTTCCATAAAAGCCCAGGAAAGCAAACAAAATATAATAAATTAATTATACAACTACGTACCATAATTTGCTTAGACAAGGCTGACCCTCTTGAAGATTTAGATGCCCTGATAAGCTCCCTTTCTATGTCTTCCTGAACAAGATGGAAGTGATGAATACCTAAACTAGGACTGTGTACACTACTCGATATAAAATGTAGCTTGACAAACCTTTTGAAAATATATTGGACAGTAACGCTTCTTCTGCTTTTTCAGAACCAGCAGATCTGACTGTACGAAATGGAAGTTTTCATCATTAAGGATGTTTGGACTAGAAAAATGATGGTCAGAATCAGCTAACCCAACAAAAAGTCTAGTTCTGCAAACAGCAGAACGACAACAAAAAACTAAAAGGAATCGCACAAATATCTCAAAAGGAGAAAAAAACTATAGAGCATTTTCAGAAAGAGACAAATTATTCTGATGAAGCGATGCTAAAGCAAACTCCAATCATCTTGAGAGTTATTTATCTACAATACTAGAAAATACTGCGCTGTAAGAAACTTTAATTTTAGGTTGTTAGGGTTTGTGTGCTGTGTTGTGGTCACTCTTTCATAACAGAAACCATTTATCTAGACAGATCCACTTAAAGAAAAAAAACAGGTTTATGCTCACACGTTTGGTTAAAATTCTAAACTTGAGAAATATAATAAGCCACAAAAGAAAAAGAAGAAAAACAGAAGTTTGATTGCAGACAGCACAGTATGACTACACTGCTTCAATAGATGAGACTGGAATGGGTGTGCTATTGATTTTCACAATAAATAAGGATGGGCAAGTAAATCACAGAAAAAAAAGTAAACAATTTCAGTGTCTGACACTGTTTTTTTCGTCCAGAGCCTACCGATTAGACATTAACTTTGGCAATAGCTAAACACATTAGTAGGTTCTAAAGTAGAAGCATCTATTACCAATTTGATTAGTCCATAATCTAGCCCAGCAGTCACTGATATTTCATTTCATAATGAAGCATTACTGTTATTTACTGAACGACACATCAAACTACTTACTAACTGCATGGACATGTTTCCGCTCAACTGCATAACAACTCACAGCATTCAATTAGCATGACTTATGAGAATCTAAATTTAAACACTTCCATACTAAAAGGTAAATTTCTTAGTACAAGATTGAGCCAGAGATGTTACCTGAAAAACAGGAACACCATCAAAAGCAGTTAAGCCTGATTTCAACTGAAAAAAAAA